>RJWT010026975.1:0-15651 GCA_004365215.1 Cuniculus paca | reverse complement strand
CAACAGAATAATTATGAGTATAGTTAAAAAAGATTTCCACCAAAAGGAGCTAGTAATTGCTTCCTGTAAGGAGGAAAAGGATAGGGTCCAGGGAATTTGAGAATCTGACATGTCTTTAATTTGTCATCTAATATCTTGAACAGCTATTGAGATATTAGCAAGAGGATCAGGAATGTGCACACAGCATTCAGCATCTTACAATTGCACAAGTACCCCCCTCTGCTCCTGTTAGAATGTCTAATGCCATCCTATTTTGGAGGACAGCCTGTCTCATTAATTTTACTTCTTCATTTAGGAAAGAGAGACCAGCAGTGTCATTTAGGGCTCACTGCATATACTTAGTTAAGGTCTTGATATGTTTCATGACATCTTCTAATGCTAGGGAAGGGATAAACATAGAGGCCAAGTGATCATACCAGTGAAACACACTTCTGGACCATCGATGTTGTAGGTGGGGTAGATTTGCAGGTTTGTCAATACTTTTGACACTCCTGCCTTGTAACCAGGTGAACCCTAATGTGCATCTTTCTATCCATCCAGGAGGTAGCCAGGGCCACAAGTTGGTCCCACGAGACCAATGAGTGCCACTGGGGGCTTCCCATCTAATCCCAGGGAAAAAGAACCAGTCTGCCACAAACCAGTCATTAGCCTGTAAAGTTATTGTGTGTATACATTGTTCAAAGGCTGTCCATCCCAAATATTTAGTGGAGTTAGGCCAATGAGAATAGGAGTGATTTTTTTTTCCCAACATAAAGGGCCTTTCTACGGAGATATCCTGTAATAGGGGGTTAACCATATGTATTCATCCCATATTTGAAAATAGCCATCTTTATATTTATGGTTGTTGGTCCTCAAGATAGGACCTTTATTTAATAGGGGCCTCACTAGTGCTTGTAGAGAGGCTTCAGTGGCTTTGTTAGAAAAAGTTTGATTATGTTCTGGATCATTAAGAGTATAGCTTATAGGCCATTCTGTTACTTTGTAATGGTGGGCTAAGCTTTGAGTTATTGAACTTTTTTGTATCTCATTAATATAGTCTTGTAATTTATTCCAATCATCTCCTTGAAGTGGGGATACCCACCAAGGAAGTCCCAGATAAACAATGAAACAACAGTTTTTATACTCTATGTTATCCTTTGATTATTTCTGTTCAGAGTCATATTTACCAAATTCTTTTAACATTCTTTTTCTAACTTATGTTCAAGCCATCAGTTTTTAGCATTGCTTTAAAAAATACTTCCATGAATAGTCAAGGCTCAAAGATTTTATACACAAGTGACTTTAACTACATTTGTGTTTGATAGTATTTTTATGATTTTGAGATCCAAATATTTTAAAATTAGTTTATAACTATAATTTCATAGAGAAGTAAATAGGCATTGAGAAACATGAATTTGATTGTTTGTGTTCAAATGTTTACATTTGTTTCCTGGAATAACTTTTGTTGATGATATAGATAGTTGATTCTAATTCAGAAAACATTTTAATGAAGTAAAATTTATGGAAGTCATAAGATGATGGCTTCATTTTTCCTTTCCAAAGGATTTTATCCTCTCGTGGCTCTGTTCCCTTCTTACTCCAAAGGACTGCTGCATTCTGGCCCTTTTTTAAAGCAAGGTCAAGAGTATTGCAATCGTCCCATGCTTTACAATATATCTAGAGAAAATGTGATGTAAGAACATCACCTCATCACCCACAGTCTTCTGGGTCTAAGATCATGGAAAGTTTCCATTTGTTTATTATTTATTTTTATCACTACATATTTGCAATACATGCATAGTACAATCATCTTGAGGAGTGGTACATGTATTCAGTACAACTTGATTTTTTAAAATTCCCTTCTCTTTCCCTTGAACCTCCCAGATTTTCTAGTCACTCATCCAGTATTTAAAGCTCTCAGTAGATTTTCTCCCTGCTTTTCAGTTGTCCTTGGTGAAGAAATTAACCAGACCACCATACTTCCCCTAAATCAGTGAGTAAGTGTCCTGTACCGTGCTGCAGTTAGGGTATTTTTTAATGAAATTTTTTCTAGGGTCACTTAGATGATTACTGTTTCTTACTCCTTACCTGAGTTAAAATTAATGTGTATTTTCTTCTACTTCTGGGGAACAAGGTTCTGTAAAATTACCTCCAGGACTTTTCTAAATATATTCAAAAGGATGAGATTTTTCTCTTCTCTGACTAAGTATTTCTTTAACTGCTCAAGTTTCCTTCAGACTGTGTCATGTTAATTAATAAATTAAACTTCTTTGTGAGATAAAAGTAAATTGGAACCTGTACTGCTTGCAGTGTTCTGTTCTGAAATTGCTATATTGTGTTTGACTCTATTCTGTTTTGTTTTGCTTTGTTTTGTTTTGTTCTATTCTCTTTAAAATTAAAAAAAAGTAAATTGAATAGTGTCTTAGTTACTTTTCTCACTGTTGAGATAAAATATAAGATACCCAAAATTAAAGGATGGAAGCTTTATTTCAGCTCAGTTTGTAGAGGTTTGAGTCCATAGTCAGGTAGCTTCAAGGTAGGGCAACATGTCAAAGGGTCATTACAAAGGAGACACAGTCCATGTCAGGGCAAGGAGAAGACAGTAAGCAGCAAACCTACCTCCCTTTCACCCACCTTATATTTCATCCAGTCTACAAGCCTTTTGATTGGTAGCACTCATATCCATGGTGGGGTTTCCCATTACACACACCCAGAACGATGTCAAAATAAACAGTAGGCTAATCCAATATCACTTTTAATCCATATTCACAGATCCTTAGTCCAAATTCACACATGCTAGATCCAACCACTTCCAAAAAGCCTCATCTATGAGCATGTGAGGCTTTTGGGGGACATTAGATAGAAGCCATAACTAATAATGACTTCTTAAAACCTAACTTTTCACTAAAACCTGCCTCAACTGACTTGAGTAAATCTACATCAGTTACTTTTTTGGGATAATGTTTTCCCATACTTTTGCTGTCACAATAACCTTATGACTTGAGTACAATTTTATTATAAGAATGCAATGGGATTGTGGTTGTGCTGTGTTTCATACCAGGTAAACTGATGCATTGGCAGTAAGGCTGGAAGGTGGAAAAGGAGCCACCCTCAGCAGAGACAGCACATACTTCTTGGTGGGGTAGTATTGGTTAGAATCTAACTGACAAAACGGGAAGAGTGTTGTAGGCAGAAGGAAAAGAATCAGCCCAGAACTCAACAAGGAAGAAATGATTCCTGTCAGGAAATGAGCAATGGTCCGAGGTTACAGATCTGGTTCTGATGGTCTGACACTTGCTGCATTTTAGGATGGAGACCTTGGCAAAGTCCCTTTCCTCCTCTGTGTGCACTTCACTATGATGGAAAATAAGTCAAGATCTGAAATGCCTTCCATTTAAAAATATTAATATTAATTTCCAGGTAGTGACAATAAAAACATGATTATGTAACTGTTAACATAGCAAACCTGAGTGAGAGGGATACAGGTATTCTTTGGGTTAGTTTTCCAAATTTATGTCAGTTAAGAAATAATTCAAAATGAAAAAGTTAAAAGTCATAAAAAAATTATCCAAATACAAATGCCTCAGAGGACATTGTTCCCATTTTTACAGTGGAAATATACAGCTTAAAGTATTTTTTCATTTCTAATTTCTTGAGTTTAATTTTTAAAGGAGAATTGAATTTTCTCCACTAGTTTCTCAGGAAAATGTAGAAAATAATTTGACATATTTCCTTAGATATATTAACTTGACATGTGACATTTACAAATTGATTTCCAAACCATGAGTCAATCCCAAGTTTCTAGAATAGGTCGTAGTTATTACTGGCATATTATTTGCCCAATGTAGTAATGCATTTTACTTGATAACATTTTTGTTGAATTTTTGCCTCAATATTCATGAGACTGTTCTATAATGTCCCTTGTACAATTGTTATTTGTACTACCTTTGTATTTGATTTTTACTTCACAAAAGCAATTAGAAAATTTCCTATGATTTTTCACTGTAGGAATCATTTACAGAGTATTGGAACTATATCATCTTTGAAAGTTCAGTAGAATTTCCTTGGGAAGTCAATTGAACAGGGTGAATTCTGTGCAGGTAAGTACCTTACTAAATTTGTCTACTTTTTTTAACAAAGTTGAATTTTTTTTACCTTTTATAGTCTGTATTTTTTCCCTAGTGTTCCTTTAAACTTGGAATTTTATGCTCATATATATCGTGAGTTTATCTGAGAAAATTATTTGACAGCAATGGCTACAATGTACTATGACTACAACCCCACTGTAGTGTGTGTGCGTGTTTGTGTCTGTGTGTGTGTGTTGAACCAATTTGATGTCTATTTAAATTTGTTTTACTATGCAGAACAGAAGTCTACTTTAAAAGTTGTGATTTGCTTATGAATTTTAGCTCCAATGCCTTCCCTAGTGAAAATTCAAACTCCCATCACTCATGCATATGAACTTTAAACTCAGTGTTTATGATTGCTGACGCTAACTTCGACTTTCACCCCTGCCTTACCCAATCTCCAAATGCATTAGTTTAGACCTATTATGGCTGCTTTTACTTTAGCATGTGCTATTATACTTTGGTACTTTTGTTGTTTTCATGGAAATGCAGCTTATTATATTTGACCAATATATTTTAGTGTAGAAGAAATTATGACAAATTACCAATTCTGCCATATTACTGGAAATGAGATACTCCCTGTTTATTTACCTATTTCTTGCTTTTGATATTTTATTTTTAGTTCCTCTATTGAATCATATTATATGTTTGCTTTACAAAATTACATTTATTGTGTGTAAATGAATATACATACATGTATATAGCACATCTTAGTTGATATGATCATTAGCAAAATAAATATAATGAAGTCATTTAACATTTCTTCTTTTACATGAAATTGTATTTTTGTCATAAATGACTATACAATTTTATTCCATAGGTCAAAAATCTATTGGATTTTCTTTTTTAATTTCTTTTTTTGATGAATTATAATAATAGGTTTTCTGATATTAAAAGGTCACATTCCTAACATGAGCCAAGGGAGTTCTTGATACATTGTCATTTTTATAAATTATTGTTACTTATTTCTTTAGAACTTTCCACATTCAAGTTAACCAGTGAAATTGATCCCTAATGTATTCATTTTTCCTAACAGTATTTTCTGATTTACCCTTTTCTGACTTTAGCATTAGAATTTTTCTTATTTCACATATAAATAGGACAAGTTCCATTTTTTTATTCCTTAGTAATTTGTAAAAGATTGGATCTTGTACTGCTTTGATCAAAATAAAAGTATTCTTGAAGGCTATGAGGAGGTTTATTGGCAGTTGGTCAAATTTAAAATGTAACAATCTGATACCAAAGGGGGAAAAAGGAGGAGACTGGTATATGAAAATTCAAATGGCCACTCCAGGTTTGTTATAGAAAGATTATACTAAGTAGAACAAAGAAGAAAATATGAAGAAATTTGTGAGTATAGAGCTCTATTATGAATGTTAGAGGATTTCATATGATAAAGTTCTTGTCCTACCCAAAAGAGAAACAGAAATAGTGACAACACTAGAAGTTTTGTGCATGTCGAGAAAATGTTGTAGAGGATACAGCCTTCAGAAAGGAATGTGCATACTTAGTTATTTTAAGATTTGTTCAGTTAGTTTGGTTGAGCCTGGATATTTCTTCTAAAAGCTACTTTTTGCCCAGATATTAGGGGGTTATGTTGCTGAATCTCATCACTTCTTCCCAAGTCTTCTCCCAGAGAATATGCACCAGTTTTTCCCCCAAAGTCTTTCTGTGGATTCCCATAAAGGCTGTTGATCTATATCATGCAGAACTAGGAAAGAAGCAACCCCAACTCTGGGATGCAGGAGATTGTGCTTCAACCCCCTCCAGGGATGGGCCACAAGAGGAGGAGAGCATGTCTGCTGTCTTCTGTAACATGATCAAGACCCATCTTGGAAGACACTAAACAACTCACTGCTCAAGCTGAACACACACTGCAAAACACTAGTATTCCTTTTACCCCAGGAAACATCTTTCTAGCAGTGCTAGGACAAGTCACCTATAATACTAAGATGGCAAAAGTAAAAGGGTTCCCTGTTATTCTCCTTCTGTTCAGCTGTGCCCTGAATGTAAGTGGTATGGTATTTTGGGCACGTATAGTTACCTCTCCTATATTTTTATATAGTCACCTGCAATGACCCTGAGTCTCTCTTCTCTTCCAACAATACCTCTTTTATTGGCAGAGCCTAGATGTCCGCTCTTGGCCCTTAAGGGGTTGTGGTGGGCACGGTGGCCATTGTGGATTCTCTAATGGCTAGAACTTACTACCTTATGAATGGCAATTTTTGGCTAAAGAATTCCCCCTCTATTTGGCTTCTAATGTCATTAATAGCTCTTGTTGTGTTCCTTTTAGTCCACAGTGGTGTATGAATCATATTTTTATTGGGCCCAACTGCACCGAGGGGACCCACCATCAGTCCTGGATTCCTTGGTGTCTTGCAGGCACCTTCCAAAGACCAATATTCCTTTATGTTCTCATCCACAGGTGTCTACAGAAAATGGCCTAGGTTTGGACTGGAATTTATGTCAGTCCACTAATCTCCTCTTTATTCATCTTACCTATAACCTAACCCTAGAAAATTAAGAAATGCATAATTTGATTTTCTTAGAGTCTAATTCTACTTGGTATTATGTTTTTCCTTTTAATTAAAATGGCAGTCTACCTTCACAGAATCCTGGGCTTGCTGGATATTCATTGGACTTATCCATCAGCACTTACCTTTCCTGCCTCTGATGGCTAGCTATTTCCTTCTTCCTTTGCATTATTAGAATTGGTGGCATGCTCTCTCTCTTTTTCTAGATAGATAGATAGATAGATAGATAGATAGATAGATAGATGATAGAGATAGATAGATAGATAGATAGATAGATAGATAGATAGATAGATTCAGATGAATTTGCTCATAACACTTCTGACCATGTTATGATCTGCTCTTCCTGTGCATATATTCTCGCTCTTACTAATCAGGAAACTAAGATAACTAAATATAATTTCTTTAATCAGCATTACAGACCCTTTAAAGCACTTAATATCTCTTTGCCTGCCAATGCCACCTGATTGACTCCTTTTGATACAAATTATGTTTCTCAATTGACTGTTACACACATTATGATACTCACAAAGCAAGCCATAGCATGCCTCCTCACCAATAGTATTCTAGAATGACAGGAAATTCTACTCTTGGAATCACTAATCTTTGTACATCTTGAACATATAAGTCAAAAGCTTTTTCTAGCCATTTTGATTACAACTATTAGCATGGTTACTACATCAGCAGTTATAGTAGCAACTCCGGCAGTTTCTTTGACACATTCTATCCAAACTGCTTAGACTATTTCCAAAATGTTTTCTCAATGTTTCTGACTCAAACTAATGTTAAGAAAGAAATTCTACAAAGGTTTGATGCACCAGAGGCTGCTGACCCCTGGTTCAGTGAATATCAACAGGTCCTATGAACACACAGTTGGCTTAGTTGTGAAACTGAGTATCACTCAGTGTGCAATACCCCTATTCCTTTCAATCATCCCAAAACTTGGGAGGAGTTCCAGCACCTTCTTCACAGAGCTTGTCATACAAACCTGGATGCTGAAATTACTAATCTCCATGGCTGGTTTTAAGTTCAATTTCATAAGCTTCAAATGGAGGCTAGGCACATTACTTCAACAAGTCTGGAAAATATTTCCTACTTCCTCAATCCTAGGAACTGGAGAATGGTCTCAACCTTCACATTTCATATCTTACAGTTGTTGGAACAATTTTTTCTGCTTTTTCTTGCAGTCCTAAGAGGATTCTCTATGCTTTTCCAGTGAGACCCTCCATACAGAAAAAATGATTACCTTCTTAAGTCAAGTCCAATACCCCTTTACACTGTACACTCTCTTTCTGTTCCAGTTGAAACAAAACAAGGGGGGAATTGTGGGGAGACTCTAGCCCGAGGAGAATTTGAAGTGAGTGCTAGGAAGAAGAGACCCCTGCAGCAATAGCACAGGGCTCTTGGAAAGCATGGTTAGTGATTAGAACAGACCTGGAAAACAACAGCTGATCAGGATCAAGAATAATCTATTGTCAGAGATGTTTGCTCTGGTCATCTGTTCCTCTTGCCCTGATAAACTTGGTTGGGTTAGGATGACATGTGTCACATAATGGACCATCCTGTTCCTTCCCTGTTCCCTGACTCCTACAATGTTTTTCTTCTACATCATTGTTCTTATGTCACTGGATTACAAATAAAAGGTCAAGCATTTCTTAGATTGGTCCTCTTTTCCTGAAGGTTTCTCATGCTGATAAATCTTGGTGAAGCAGTCTCTCTAGTTCTGTTGGAGTTAAAATTGCACTTCAACTGCATGTAATATTTTATCCTCTATACCACCATAGTCACACACTGTGACATATAAGGAAAAGGGAGTATTTATATACTACTGGTGAAAGAATTATTTGCTACAGTCAACTTAATACAAGCACTTATCAATATCTAGTAAGTCTGGAAATGAATAAACTCTCTGACATAATATAAAATGTATATATTCAGAACTTGTGAACCAACATTACAGCTCTTATTACAACATAATTTAAAATAAAAAAACTCAAAAGATCAAAATTAGTAAAATACCCAAAAATCAGACATTAATTAAATTTATATACATGTCATGCAATACTATATAAGTGAAGAAAATTAATTACTGTAAATATTAATATATAACAAAACCATAGAATTACATAAAATCAAAGCTATTTTCTTAATGATTATGTAAAATTTTAAGATACGTGAAAAAGTTTTAATTTTATAAATGCATTTGGACAATTTAAAAATGCATATGACAGTGAAATATCAAATACGGAATGATATTTAGCTATCACAAGACATAATTGGGAGGGTATTGAGTTCTAAGAGGGAAAGAATAAAAGCTTCGACTGCTGTACTATTTCATTTTTCCAGCTTGATGAAGCTACTTTAATGTTGACTATTAGTTAATTTATTAGCAAATTTATGTACTTCTAAAATAAAAAATTAATTAAACATTAATAATGGTTCCTGCTATGAATTAGCTGTCTCCCAACAGTTCACGTATTGAAAACTTAGACCCTAGGGTGAACTTATTGAGAGATGATGTGGAACAGTTTAGCGCTAAGTTCCAATGTGAGTTTTTGGGTAAATTGAGTGTCCCTGAAGGGGACAGAGATACCCCAGTCATGTGTTTCTTGTCTAAAACTGGAATCACCTCTTATTGCTTGTGATCCCGTCATAACCATGTGTTTTGATCTGACTCAGTCAAGAGAGCTCTCACATATGCTGAGCCAAGACTAGTGCCCTGCCCTTGTGCCTCTAGAACTATACTTATAAATAAGCCTCTTTTACTTGGAATGTTAGCCTGCCTCAGATATTTTGTCATAGCTTTAGAAAACAAACTAATACAGAATGTTTGTATCAGGACTGTGGTTACAGTTGGGACCCAAGGAAAGGACAGTGATAAGTGTCAAATCCACCTTGGAATGCTGCAGCCATCAGAATGCAGGCCTGGAGCACAGTCACTGATAAAGACGTAGAGATGGGCACCCAAAGCCTGGAACTCATTTCCCACCACAGAGTGCAAATGATGCTGGAAGTAGGACTTTGGGGTTTAATGGCTGTCTTTCTGAGCTTTCATCTTTCTTTGGGCTCCAAACCTCCCTCATTTCAACTTACCTATTTTGTCCTTTGGAATAGGAATGCTTACCCTGTGCCTATGATACCATTGTCTTAAAAGCAGACCAACTTGTTTGATTTTACAGACTTGCAAGTGCAAATGTTTCCTTTGACTCTCAGATGAAACTTTGAATTTTGAATTAATGATCTACCTGGTCTAGACTTTGGGTATATTAGAAATGGAATCATTGTGTCTTGCATTATGAGGAGGACCTGAAAGCTTGACAGTTAGGAATAGCAGTCGATAGATATGTTTTCAGTGTCCCCTAAGACTTGATGTGTTGGTATTCAATCCTCATCATGAAATATCAGCAAGCCACAAACTCTATCTGACTGCTGTGCTTAGAGGTGTGGCCATAATCAGATTTAGATTAGATCATCAGGCTGGTTTTATAAGAAGGACTAGAGCGCACACACACACACACACACAATCTTTTGCTATGTGACACCATGAGTGACTTGAGATTTAGCAAGAAGGCCATCAACAGAGGTGGCATCTCAAAATTGAACCTTCACATCTTGTCCTAAGTAGAAAAAGATAATAGGTGTACGTAGAATAGCAGGTCACTGAACATAGTTTAAGTCATTCAAGTTGCTTCTAAATGCTAAAAGATTAGGATCTCAGAGAAGATTGCAGCCCATTCACACCTTGTGAGTTTCAAACTCTGATCTAGGAAACAAACAGCCCTACAATTTTCTTCCAAAGTCATTTTGCTACCCTGGAAGACTGAATATTTGTCATATAGATTTAAATATTTGATGATTAATCCAGCCACAATCAAGGCTGCCTTATGAACATAGACACAGTGACTGAAGTCACAAAGATATGAGAAATGCAGCACATCAATTCATACTTTATGTGTATATAACTATTAAGATTATATAAATGTATTCTTTGATCATCACATTCCCTGCCTATAAGAAAATTTGTGAAGGAAACAAAAGTATAATATAATAATTTTGTGGCATAAAATCAGATTACAATAAGATGTTTTAAAAATTCAATTATTAATTCTAAAATAGTCTAATAAACACAGTGCAGACACTAACTTCATTTCTTTCTGTAAGAAACCATTCTCTCTGCTTCCAATCCCAAGAAGATACTCTTCAGATTGATCAAATCTATCCAAGAGTGAAACTTTGTTTAATTCATCTTCTATCTCCATCTTTTTTTGAAACTGGGAATTCAGTCCAAGACTTTGTACCTGCTCAAAATGAATTTCACACTGAGCTAGCCTCCTTCCGTTTCCAAATTCTTCCGTACAAATTATTACCCTTAATTGAAATGAAAAAGACTTCAGGAAATCTCAAACTTTTTCCTCTTCACAGGAAGCAACATTAATGCTTATTTCACGATTGCTCCATTCTATGGCATTAAAAATATCAGCTTTCACTGGATTAAAACTGAGAGTAATCTGGTCACAGTGACAGGCACTTTCTTCTTTTTGCGCCAACAACAGCAGGTGAGCTCACCACATCAACACAGCTGGCATTTCCATCTTCCAGTGTCCCTGGATAAGACCATTACATCAAACCTTATAATGAAATTATTTGTTACACATGATTATTCTAAAGATGTTTCCCTAAAATACTGTTTAGTTTCTCAAATCATTAAGAAATTTAAATGAGACATATACTTATATCAAAAGGTATTATACTCACATCCATCATAATGTTTTGTGTAATATTCACAAGTCTCTTACAAAATGTAATTAATGACAAATATTTTTAGATACTTGCTATTTCTATCAATGACTACAAGAATTCTTGTAATATCATTTGCATTCTGTAAACACAGCTTAAAATAATTAACTGCTGGTAGATAGAGTGAACTGCAAAATAAATAGTTTGTAGGTCTCATGAATCATAACTACATGTGACACTATTTATTTGACATTCATTTAATTTCACTGTGTAAATGACATTCCCTTTCAAAAATCGTTTAGTGAATAGGTGTCTAGCAATTGTGGCATTTGGCATTTCATCAGCATTGAATATTAAGAGCTTTTCCTCTAAGTACAAAGTAATCCGACCTGAATTGTGTGGGCGACAGAAAACACCACAGAATCAAGATTGGGATATCAGGCATGAGAAATGGTATCGATTATTTTTAAGTGTAATTTTCCGTCGAGGCTTTTGGCACAGTTTTAGCCTCATGCCCCGAACTCATCTGAGACTCTTAGCAGTCTCCACTCTAAAATCTAGATCACTAGTTTTGGAGATGGAATACTAAGAATATCAACCTAAGTCTAATTGTTTGTAGAACAATGATGATCAATAAATGGCTGAGCCATACATCTGTAATCTCAGCACTCTGAGAGGCTGAGGTAAGAGAATCAGAAGTTTAAAGACAGCTGAGGCAGCTTAGCAAATTAGCCAGACCTTTTCTCAAAATTAAAAATTATGAAAATGGTTAGGGATACAGCTCCATGTGAAGGCACTGGGCTAAATGGCCAATATAAATAACACACAAGCAAAATAGTGGATGGGCAGGGGTCGAAAAGCTCTTCTTTGGGGAAAGGAACTCAGGTCTAAATTCTCCCCCAGTGTCAAGAAAGAAAGAAGTCATTATCACTTTGATACTTGAGGTATTCTGAGTTACCACGTGAAGCTCAGAAATTGGATACAATTTAGAAATGATATGCCTAGATCTTGTAACCTGAACAACTACTTCTAAGATGACAATATGCAATGTATTAACTAGTGTTGATTTCTTACCTTTTTTTTGAAATTCTGTATTATTTATATCCTTTTTTCTGTTTTGATTTTTAAAATAAAAAAAGGTATTTTAAGGCAGGTACTTACAATGAGTACCTCTTATCACTCACAAAACAATAGGAAACAAAGTAAGAGGTACATAAGCAAACCAGAAGATCTGATTGTGAAGAATGAAATTCAACATCTGAGAATTACTGAATACACTTAAGTGGTTAGACACTAAAAAGTATAATTTTATCTAAATTTGTTATCTTTTTATTATTTAAATTATATATTGTTTATATAATATTTAAATGACATACTCTATTTTCTAAATGTTATATTTAATGATATGTTAAATTAAATGTTAAAGTCAGATAAAAATAACTTCAACATAGAAATCACTGAGGTATTCCCAGTGTGATTTTATGTGAGTGATGGCTACTTATCTATCAAACACTGCTTTATTGATGGTTGTGTTTATTAATATATGCAATCATGGGATGGACTCTGCCTCCTTATGGCATCCAATCTAGAGCACAATTCAGTCATCAAACCTCTCTTAAATTACATAACTAGTCTGAATCTGAATTTTTCTATAGCATCCTGCTACTGAAGTATTCCAAGGATTTGAAGACTTGTAAATTTTCATGTTACACAATATAATAAACATAACTTATTCAAATATAGGTATGTTCCTAATGTTCTTTGGCTTTAAGAAGCTATTTTCTTCTAATATGTATTTCCCCAAATTAATTTCTTTAAATAATCAATTTGTTAACAGAAAAGAAATTAATTTTCTAAATTCATTTTAGTAGCGGTTTGGTAAGGATTAATTTTTAGTTAATTAACCATTTTAATATATTCAATTATATATTCCCTATTTGTTTCCGATTTTGGAACTATCTCAAAAATTTATGTTTTTGTGATATTCTTTCTACTAAAACATGAAAAACACAAAATTGTTTAGCATGAAAATCTAAACCTTTAAAACTTAATACATGTGATATTAAAGAATTATGTGTAAATGGAGAATGAATACATACATGCTGAAACATTTTACTTTTAAAAATTGGTGTTCCCTCTTTGATATTGAGATTTGCTAATGCATCACATTACTAAAAAGTTAAGAAACTTTCCAGAATGGAAGAGGTCACACCAGGTTCCAGAATAACAGCAGCATAGAAAAGTTGAAACTTAGAATTGGATTCAGAGTACTCAGCAATCCAGGCACTCAATCCCTAAAGCCAAGAGAGAGAAAATCCTGGCTACTGCACCAGCTGGCAGCAGACCTTGCCATCATCCACATGGTGCTGTTTTAGGTGCATGCAGAATGCAAGAGTTTTGGGGTTAAAAGGGCTTCCATGCCAATTTAGAAAGCCTGGAAAACCAGGCAGTGTGCCCCTGAGAGGGCAGCATGTGAAGCTGTGCGTGTGAAGCCAAAGGTGCAGTAGAGATCCCAGAAGTTTGGAAAGGTCGAGAACGTGAGTCATCTAAGGAAAGCTGAAAGGAGAGAAGAGAGCAAAGCAGTCCTAAGAGAAAAACTGTGCTACCTTCAAGCACTGGAAGTGCCATAGTCTCTCAAGCCCTTTGGAGTTTACAATTTGCCACAGATTGCTTCAGATGCTGGACATGAAATTGCAGGACTTAATGTTTGCCCTGCTAGATTTTGGACTTGTTTTGGTCCCAATACTTTGTATCTTCCTGTTTGTAACTTTTGGAATAAAAATGTTTACTCTGTGTCCTTGTGTGTTGGAAGTATTTAACTTTGTTTTCATTTGTACAAGGGCTGGCAGCTAAGAGTTTTCCTTAAATCTCAGAGGAGACTTGAAACTTGGACTTTTCAGCCATGTTGAAACTGTTAGAACTTTGGCAACCTTGCAGATGAACTAAATTCTTTTGCCATAAACGGATGTGCAGGAGTCTTTGGGGTCCAGGGACAAAATGTTATGGTTTGTTATGCTTGGTACATTGTGTCAACTTGAGAACTTTAGAAGTTTAAGCAACTCAGCAATGAGCCAGGGTCCTCACTTGGTAAACATTCTCAGCCTGTGCAAGAGGAGGGCACCAAGATGGTGTGAGTGGATAGTCTGCTCACCATATAAGGGAGGAAAAGAGGCCTGTTTTCCTATTTTACTCTTGCTACTTTTTGCTGTCTTCTGCCACCTCGCCCTTTTGCCATGCCACCCTGCTTTCAAGCCAACTGATTAGGAACTGAAATCTCAACAAACTGTAAGCTAAATAAACCTTTCCCTCCTACATTTTGGGTGTCAGATATTTTGTCCTAGTAATCAGAGAAAAGTAACCAAGACACAGTTCTTCAACTCCCCCTGTTATGGTTTGTGTCTGGATGATCCCTCTAAAGCCTTATGTAGTCATGGGGGCAGGCTTTTTAGAGGCAACTGAATCTAGACTTTGTGATTAATTCATTGTCTAGTGCTAGGATTGGAGGTATGAGTGCTATACCTTCGCTAGGGCAGGCAACCTGCATACAATATAAGGGAGAAAAAGAGTCTTGCTTCTCCCTTTTGCTCTTGTTACTTTCCTGTCTACCACTGCCATGAACAGTTGCCCCTCTGCCATGCCACCCTGCCTTGGTGGCAGCTAATTATGGACTGAAACCTCTACAAACTGTGAGCTAAATAAACATTTCCTCCTTTAACTTTGGGTGTTTGGTATTTTATTTCAGCAGTGAGAAAATTAAGTAATCCCTCTTTCTCTTCATAAGGTTATTCTGAATTCTTGATCTCAAATAACTTATATAATTAGTTTCTCCAATCATACCTTTTTGAAGAACTAAATTATTTTTTGCACATTTATTCAATTCTAAATACCAGTAATACAGTATGGTACCAAATCAATTTAAACTTTTACCAGCCTACACATATACAAACAGTAACCTGAGCACTGTTAAAGGAAAGCACACATCATTAAATACCAGAAACATCATTCTTATGTCTTCAAGCAGATCCTTAAATTTTATTTCATTTACACTATCCAATATTTCCCTTCCATTAGGGAGGCTCTTATCTTAATGCTTAAATCATAGGCCTGGAATGTGACTACCTATGAATGAACACTTGTAATACTATTTATCAATAGGTTGACATGTGGTAAGTTACCTAAATTGCATATGGAAACAGAATATTAATATCTACTCATAGGTCTGTTAAAGGAATTATTTGTCATAATCTATGTACATCCTTGGGGCTAAAATGGCCCTA
>RJWT010026974.1:0-15634 GCA_004365215.1 Cuniculus paca | reverse complement strand
CAAAGCACATGAAGCCCAATCGATAGGACAAAAATGAAATAAGCACATCTGCAATTGTACTTGTGACTTCAACACTTCTTTCTGTAAAACAACAAAACAGAAAATTGTTAGGAATTTAATTAACCTGAACACTACCAAACAATTTGGCTGAATCAGTGTCTATGGAACACTGATAACCAATAACCAATGATAGCAGATGCAGGGTGCTATTTATTCTCTTTGTTCATCAATGCACCAAATCAGAATAAATTAAATAATTATTAGAAGGATAAAACCATCAAAACATGCTCAAATAGAAATATATAAATAAGTAGTTCTATCTCAGAGAAATTGATTCCTTAGTTCAAATCCTTCAGTTAAAAAGACAAAAATCCAGGGCCAGATGTTCTCATTGGCAGAGTCTACAAACATTTAAGGAATAAACAACTTTACAAATCCTTTGCTAGTAAATAAAAAAGGAAATACTTTCCAAGTCAGATTATTTTCATACTAGAATTCATTATACAAAAGCCAAATAATGGTACTAAAATAAAATTATGAAATAATATCTCCAAATAATTTAAATATAAAAATTTCCAGAAAATATTAGAAAATAAAATCAGGGATGGTTGAAAAGCATTTTTCACTTCAATCATATTGTTTTTACCCCAGTGACAGAATGTAGTTCAACATTTAAATATCAATCAATGTAATTTACTGTGTTAATAGGATATAAAGAAAATCATGTGGTCATCTCAGATGCAGAAAAAACATTAGGCAAAGTTGAAAAGCATGCACCATAAAGTCTTAGCAATATTCAATGGATTTAATAAAACATACAAATAAAGAGCAAGAAAAAGCACATGCTTGTCTCAACAGTTTTAACAAAATCTTTTTAAAAATTCAACATTTGTGATTAAAAAAAAAACTCAGCAATTTCAGCATAGATGGGAAGTTCCTCACCTTGATCAAGGTGTCTGTGAAAATCCCCGGCTAATATCAACTCAGTTTCTGTCACATGAATTATATATGAATAAAATAAATAAACAACTCTTAGCCAAGTAACAGTAGGAGGGCACTTCCTTCATCTTATCAAAGTTATTGAAAAAAGAATAGCAGCTACCAACAATCTTAATGGTGAACGGACTGTTACCACCCCAAGAACAGAAATGCAACTGAGAAGTCCCTTTGCATCATCTTAATTGATGTTGTCATGGAATTCCTAGCAGTCAAGACCAGTCCTACATGAATAAAAACAAACCCTTTCTGTACTATGTGATAGACTGTCTAGAAAATTCAAAGAGATCTACACAAAAGCTCTCAGAAAGAATTTAGAATGGTCTTATGAAAAAAGGCCAATGTGCAAAATTCCCTATTATTTTTGTATGCTAGCAATCAAGAGGTAGATTTTTAAATTTAAAAAAATATCATTCATAGGACTGGAGATGCCAGCACACTTGCTTAGCCTGGACAAGGCCCTGGATTTGATCTTCAGAACACAAACAGCTCTTGGTAATATATGAAACACTATTTAAGTCTATATGTAACAAAGTATGTGCAAAGTCTGTGAACTTCTAATTATGAACCATTGTAGAAGAAATTCTAAAAAATTTAAATAAGTGGAGACATATTCATGAATTGGAAGACTCGATGTGTTAAAATGCAGATTCTTCCCAACTTGCTCTACAGATGCAGTGTATTTCCAAATAAAATCTGAGCAAGGTTTTTGGTAGATACTGAAATATAAGGATAGTTAAAGGAAATAGAGCAACCTATAATATATTTATACAGAACAAATTTGGAAATTCATATTACTTTATTGCAAAGTTTACAATAAAGCTACAATGACCAAAAGTGTGGAATGCATGAAAGTTTCTGCACATAGATCAACAAAATAGAATAGAGAATCTACAAATATGTTAACACAAGTCAGATCAACTCATCTATGAGAAAAATGTGGAAAGAATTCAATTGAGAAAGAATAGGATTTTCCACAAAGAGTGCTGAAAGGGTGAAATACTGTATATGTGCACACATACAGTACAGTACATATATATATGTACATTCATTATGAGGAAATGGTATATGCATTTGGATACTACAAATATTGACTTCTTTTCTTGTATACATGCATTGTATATGTACATATACATACACAGTGGTACCTCAGTTTATGAACTTCATTTGTTCCATGATTTTGGGAAAGGTGGCCTTTTGTGTTTTTTTTTTTTTTTTGGCAGGAAAGGCAGCCTTGGCCTTGTTTGTCACTCAATGCAGAGTGTACAAACAAAAACAAAATTTTGCTAAATACTTTTATTTGAGAACCAAATTGTTCACAAACAAAAGCATTTGTAAACTGAGGTACCACAGTATTAAAAACTTTGATATATATTCATACTCCACAAAATTAATTCAAATTGATCATGGATGTAAATGTAAAACATTAAATTTTTAAGAAGAAAAAAAGTTGTGTGAATTTGGTTTTGGAAAAATAAAAAATTTAAATATCATATTAAAAGCAAGATTTATAAAAGGAAAAATTGATGAATTGGCATTCAGTACAAATCTGTTTGCTCATTCCAAGTCATTGTGAAAATAAGACAAACCATAAGGTAGAATGAAATACTATGAAGTCACATATCAGGTAAGGAATTTATTGCATCCAGGGTATATCAAAACATTTAAAGAACTTCTAAGAGTCATATATAAGAAAACAACCCCATTTTTTAAAATGAGCAAATAATCTGAACTGGCATTTTGCCTATGAAGATATGTAAATGGCCAAAAAGAGGTTCTACATCATTAGTTATTACAAAAATATATAGTGACGTACAACTGGCACAATTGTACATCTACCAGATTGGCTAAAATAAAAACAAAAACAAAAACTGAGGGAAAAAAAAAACCCACCAAGTCCTTGTGCTGGTGCAAAGAAACTAGCCTTATCATGCATTGCTCACAGAGGAGATTATGCAGATGAGACAAATTATTTGTTGTCGACAGGCAGGGTCTTGGGGTTAAACATTAATTTGAATCAAATACAATTAGATTTGCACACCAGACTGTTACTGGAAAATTCATACACGCTAATTGTACGATGAACTCCACCAAGTTAGTGATCCAAAAAACAAAGGTCATGTGGAATCAGGCAGCAGAGAGATGCAGAAAGAGACAGAGATAGTATGGAAATGCAGTGGCCTCTCACGGCAGAAGGTGGTAGCAAGGACGTTACATGTGTCAGAGCAGGTGCATAGGCATTTGATTGGCCATAGCAATTTCCTTGGCAATAAGCTCTCATTTGATTTTACAACAAATATTTCCATTCCAAGATTGATTCTGTGTCTTTTCTGTGATGTGACTATTACTAGTGATGCTAGACTTTTAATGGCAGCCCCCACTTATATCACAATTGATTGCATGAAAAGGGCTTTGCTAGGCAGAGAAATTCAATTTGCTAGCCATTTACTCCAAAGATACTTTTCCTATCAAGAAAAAAAAGCAAAAAGGTTTCTCATCACTGAGAAGATTAAGAAAGTTTCAAAACCTCAAAGGAAAATATAAAAGGAAGCCAGTCTGAGAATCAGAGACTACATTATTGCAGAGCAATTTTGTAGCAGTCATTGAGATCTTTTTGTTTTGTAATCACAGTTGATTGTCCCACACTGCTAAAGATGCCACAGGTTCCAAGAAAAATAAATAGCAGCATGACGGCTAAAATACTTGTTTTGAACTACACTCACTTTCCTTTTTTTGATATGGTCATGGTATATCTTCCTGTTTTTATTTTTTTGATTTTGCATTACATTTACAATTAGAAGTATGTTTTAACTTCTAAAATATATACTTCTTGTAATAGCTTCACTTTGAATATGCATCTATAATTTGTAGTCCATTCATTATGAAGAAATGGTACATGTATGTGGGTACTACAAAAATCAATTTCTTTTTTCTGTACAAAGGGTGTACATTGTTTAAATTTTATCTATTTATTGAACATGTGCAGGCAAAGTTTTGTATTACAGTGTTATTTAACACAATATCATGGGCATTCTTATGTCATCAATATTATTCAAATAAATTTTATTATGCTTGCTTTCTTAACAGTCCCCTTTAGCCTGTTACTATAGTTAAATAAATTCAGTATTGTGGGACACATACTATTTCTAATATTTTATTAATAAAAAGCATTTAGATAAATGTCATAAACTATGATGTTTTTCATAATTGGAAATTACCTCACGGTATTTTTGCAGATGGGTCCCTGCATTTGAAATTACTGGTTTAAAGTGCAAAAAACTTCTTGAGGCTAAAGCAGACATATCAAAGTTGACATTTACCACCATAATGCATTAAATGTTTATATTATTAGCAACAATAATTAAAAGTTGGTTCATGGAAATATTATCTATTTTATATTTTCTATGACTTCATATAATATAAAGTTTAGATCTGTTTTATTTTTTCCATATTATTTTTATGAATTTATATTGCTTTATAGTATTTTACTTATTTTTATAGTAAATAAAAAATATATTTATATCATATAATAAACTAATAACTAACTAAATATACACCTACCAGTTTTCCAGCACACTTCAGTTTCATTACATTGTGTATCTAAGTAGTTTACTCTTTACTATTGCTGAGTAATATTCCATAGCATGGATTACCTGAAGTTTCTTTAAATATACATGTATTGAAGAGCATTTAGATAATTTTGATTTTTTTAAATGAGTAAGTTTGCTATACATGTTTGTGTGCAAAACTTTGGGTGAGCATGGACCTTACTGCTCCACAAATAAATGCCTCAGAGTACAACTGCAGGTTTTATTGTAGTTACATGTTTTCATGTTTTATAAACTCCCAACATGTTTTGTAAGGCAAAATTTTTTTACATTTCCATCACCAATACATGAGTGATTGAGTTTCTCAGCATATTTTCCAAACTTTGATGTTGTCAAGTCTCTATTTTAGACACTCTGATAAGCATTCCATTGTAATTCTACTTTGTGTCTCTCCAGCCAGTCATCTTGAGCATATTCCAGGTGCACACTTGTCTCTTCAAGGGCCATCCTGCTTAGTGAAATAGCACTTCCTGTCTCCTGCACTTGGAGTGCATTGTTGAAATTTGTCCTATTGAATCCTGCGAGTTTTCCATTCAAAGCAGGTATCAGAGGCCCAGTGGATTTGAGGTTGGCAAACATTGTGCCCCTTGCCATCCATAGTCTGTCTTTTATCAGCTCCCCAAACCAACTGGGGCCACTATAGGTCAAAAACTTTCAATCCGGACACAAACCAACTCAGCAATATTTCCTGATTCAGACTGTGCCTTTTTCATCATATCCAGAAGCTGTCTCGTCAGCAGTAGATTCCTAGGATTCCTAGGTTTTCTTCCAAAGGGTTTATTGCCATATGTTTGAAACTCAAATTAATGACACACTCTTATTTACTTTCTTAACATGCTTGAAAGTCAGGTAATATTTATTTCCTTAATTGTTGTAACACCATTTTTAAAAGTTGTCCTTTTTTAAAAGTTGCCATTTCATCCATCAGCATGAACTCAAGTTGCCTCCATCCACCTACAAGAGCCTTGAAGTTATCTTCCTTTATAGCTGAGTAGGTTTCTACCACATAAAATGCCATGTCTTTCTTATCCACTCTGAAGTTGATGGGTAAGCTACCCCTGCTTTTTTTTCTGACTCCCTGTCACATAGGGCATTGTTCTCCCTCCTTTGACTTTCAGTCCATGAATTTTCTTTCCAGTTAAATGTGTTTCTTGTATAGAGCACGTTGATGGATCCTGTCTCCTGATCCACCCTGCCTGTGTTTCTTTCTGTTGTGTATTGAGGCCATCTACATTAATGGCCATGGCCAACTTGTACTGCCTTGTCTCTGCCATGCTATTTACCTGCCATTGGCTTCCTGTTTTTCCTCTCTATTCAACTGACTACCCCCGCTTGATGATCCCCCCTGCCATTGTTCCTGAGATCGTGGTCCTTTTTATCTCTGTGTAGAATTTTCTTTAGTATTCTTTGTAGGGTTGGTTTGGTGGTCATGAATTCCTTGAGTTGTTCTTTGTCATGGAAGTATCTTGTTTCTCCATTAATTTTTAAAGAAAGTTTTGCAGGGTGTATCAGTCTGGGTTGAAAGTTGTTTTCTTTCAGAATTTGCAATACTTTAGCCTCTTCTTGACTTGATGGTTTGTGTTGAGAAGTCTGCTGTGATTCTGATGGGTTTTCCTTTATAGGTGATATGTTTCTTTTCTCTTAACAGCTTTTAATATTCTGCTCTTGAGTTGAATTTCTGGGATTTTGATTATTATATGTCTGGGTGTAGATTTGTTTTGGTTACGGCTAGCTGGAGTTCTGTATGCCTCACTTATTTGAATGTCACTTCCTTTTCCCACACCCTATTTCCCCTTCCTGTTTGAACATTTTGAATACTTTGATTCTTGTTTAATACTTTCTGTTTCTCACACCAAAGAAGCAATTTGATATTTACACATGTGTGTCCAATTTATTTCAAGAGTGTGATCTCAAGGTTCATTTAGCTGTGAATATCTCAAGTTTATCCTTCTTTATGGCTGTGTAGTACTCTATTATATAACTAAAAACACATCTTTTTTGTCTATTAATTGGTTGATGGAATTTGGGTTGTTTCCAAGCTTTAGCTATTACAAACTGTTCTTCTATAAACATAGGAGCTATATATATTGCTTTGGCATGGTATAGTTAATTCTTTTGTGAAGATACTAATAAGGAGATAGTTGGGTCTAACAGAGCCCTAGTTTTAGGGTTTTTTTGAGGAATCTCCACACTGATTTCCACAGTGGTTGCACTAGTCTACATTCCCACCAACAGTGGATAAGTGTTCCTTTCCCCACAACAACCCTGCCAGCATTTGTTACTGATTGAATTTTTTATAATTGCCATTCTTTCTGGAGTGAAATGGAATCTAAGCATTGTTTTAATTTGCATCTCTTGAATGAACAGTGAAGTCGAACATTTTTTTCATATATTTATTTGCTATTTCAACTTCCTCATTTGAGAAGGGTGTACTCATTTCAGAAGAAAGATAGCCTGTTTAATAAATGGTGCTGGAGGCCGGGCATGGTGGCTCACGCCTGTAATCCCAGCACTCGGGAGGCTGAGACAGGTGGATCGCTGTGAGTTCGAGACCAGCCTGGGCTACAAAGTGAGCTCAAGGCCCAGCCTGAACGGCATAGTGAGACCCTGTCTCAAAAACACCAGGGCCGAGGATCTAGCTTAGCGGTCTAAGCGCCTGCTTGGCAAGCGCAAGGTCGTGAGTTCAATCCCCGGTGCCGCAAAATAAATAAATAAATAAATAAATGGTGCTGGAAAAACTGACTTTCCACATGCTGAAGACTAAAATAAGACCCATGTCTATCACGATCCACTAAATTAAAAGCAGAATGGATCTAAGATCTAAGCACTAAAACAAAAACACTAAATCTGCTAGAAGAGAGATTAGGTAGAATTCTTAAAGACACAAATGTAGGCAAAGACTATGAATAAAACCCTAATCTCACAGGACATATTGCAATGATTCAACAACTTGGATCTCATCTTATTAAAAAGTTGTTGCACAGCAAACAAAATGATCAACATAGTGAAGAGAAACCCAGACTGGGAAAAAAAGTTTTAGCCAAGCGCTCCTCAGATGAAGGAGTAGACCACATAAGAAATTGAAAAACAATCAGACAGCCCTAATTTAAAGAACCAGTCTTCATTTAATTGCTTTTGTAGCATCCTTCATTATTAACTGGGGTGACATCAGTGAAAATGGCAAAGCAAGGATGTCCGAAAATGATCTCTTCGATAAAAGCAGTGACCAAATGGAAAATAATAAGAATCAAGTTATGAAGAGCTCTGTAAGATGACCAAAAACAGCAAGTCTGTGCACACTTATTGAAGAAACACAGCAGAATACTGGTAGGAGCTGCAAAGTTCGTGGCACTTTAGCTTGTTTAATTTTCATCTCAGGCTCCTTGGCTCTGTGGAACCTTAAAAGCAAAGGGCCTAGCAGTCAACTGAAAATAGGAGAGAGCTTTGAACTCCTTCAGTCTTGTCCCCAGATAAATGCTTGCTATGGTTTGGACCCAAAATGCAGCCCCTGCCAAGGCTCCTGGGTGCAGAGGTGGGCGTTTACAAGGAGACTGGACCATGGGGTGCTAATTTTATCAATGGTTTCACCCACTGACAGATTCATACCTGATTGGCTCCTAGGAGGGGCAGCCTTGGTGGAGGAAGTAGGAAGTTAGGAGCATAAATGGAAAGGGTTTGCTACTCCCCAGTCCTCCCCAGTCCTCCCCAGTCCTCCTGGACTCCATGGAGTGAGCAGTTTACTTCTATCATGATGTGCCAGCCTCACCATGCACAGAAAGCAGTGGAGTCAGCCAATAGTGGACTGAAACTTCTCTTTCTCTTTAAAGTTGATTTATGTTACATATTCTGTGACAGCATAGAAAAGTAACATAATGTATTCTGACCAGTTTGTTGGTTCCCTAGAAAAACCTTCTAGGAAGACTGTGAAGAATGGGGGTCTGGGAAGACCCCTTTTCACTGTGGGGTTTTGTGAACCAATTATAGGAAATTAAGTAACTTCATCACTACCTATGGTAGTAAGTTGCTGTGGGGAAAATAAAAGGCTAACCTAAAAGTTTAGCCTGAAAAATTGGGGAATAGGGTGTCCATAAGAATTCTGAAAAGCTCTGGCATATTCCTGGGAAAGATGAAGATTACGCATCTGCACAAGTCTGTGAGCACATTTAGGGCTGGGCTTTCCACTCAGGAAAACCCCAAGGTCCTGAGTAAGCTTTTGCTTCTGACTAGCTTTAAAACTATGTACATTCAGGAAATGAAAACTAAAGCACCATTTGCCTGGCTGATGGTAGAAGATGAGCATAAGACACAAAGCCATTTGGGAAAAATAGGAAATATTTCATTCCAGGAATTTTAATTAGTGTCTCCTCAAGGTTTAGCCAATCATTGATTTAACTCAGTAGAGATTGTACTGGCCACACATAAAGCAGAAAATTGACTTTATAGTTTGATAATTCACCAAAACAGAGAGAAATAACATAAAATTGTGATGAAGGTGGAAAATATGGTATCTAGAAGTTACATACTACATTAAATAGACATTTTGAAAAAAAATTTAACAAAGTAAAGAAGTAAACAAAACATGTGTAGAATATACAAGAAAAAGAAATACATAAAATTTTTCCCTGAAAAAAGAGATGACAGACTTACAAGAGCCAGACTTACTAAAAAATTCTTTAAAATATGTAACAGGACTAATGGAAATACTTTTGAAAATATTAAAAGAAGGTATCAGAGCAGTGTCCCATCTGATAAAGTGTACCAATTAGTACAGATATAGGAATTATTCCTTAAAAGTCAAAAAGTACAATTGAAAAATGTACTATACATTTACTAAATAAAAATTTTGAAGCCGAAAGTACAATTGAA
This sequence comes from Cuniculus paca, assembly GCA_004365215.1. Classification (NCBI taxonomy): domain Eukaryota; kingdom Metazoa; phylum Chordata; class Mammalia; order Rodentia; family Cuniculidae; genus Cuniculus; species Cuniculus paca. Next base: position 6,164 of record RJWT010026974.1, on the reverse strand, counting down.
AAATTGACTACATTTTCAACTGCAGATTTGAGCTCCTTAAGAGCCACGGGACCCTCTCCCACCAGAGAAACACACAGGTGTGAGTGTGAGGTGGTGTGGACCCAACCCCACCAGCACGGGCTTCCTCTGCCCCATCTCTTTCAGCTCACAAAGCCAAAGCAGGCAGCCGGTTGGCAGAGGGAGGAGGCTGTGTCCCCTGCCACACAGGACACAGGGCAAGGCAGGGCGTCTTGATTCCAGCGAGTGTTCTGCAACACGAGTCTTAACAAATTTGAAGATAAAGCAACTGAGGTTAGCCATTGTTATGGCTGTGTCTAGATGCCCTCCCAAAACCTCATGCGGTCATAGGTGGGGCTTTTCAGTGGTGACTGGATCCTGGGTGTGTGACACTGGGATTGAATCATGGTGCAATGCTAGGCTTAAGGGCACTAGAACTTAGGGTGTGAGTGCTGCTCACCCTGAGTAACACGAATAAGACAAAAGGGGCAGAAAGATGCTGTTAAGGTCCTTTGTTTTGCTGCCTCCTGTCTATCACCATGAACTGTTTCTTATACCTGTCTTCCATGCATCCTGCCTTGGAGCCAGTTGATTAAGCACTGAAACTTCTACAAACTGTGAGCTAAATAAACCTTTCTTGTTTTTACTTTGGGTGTCACATATTTTGCCTCAGAAATGAAAAAAAATCACTAAGGCAACTACTGTAAGAAACAGAAAGGAAAATATTGGAGAAAAAGTAATGAACATGAAAGACCCATGAGACCTAATCAAGGGTACCAATATAGGCATAATTGGAATCTCAAGAAGAAATAAAAAAGAATAGAAAGAAAGTATGAAGAAATAACGGTTTAAGACTTCACAATTTCATTTTAAGGCATTAATACTCATATACAAAAGACTCAACAAATTCAAAGTAGAATCAACTCCAAAAATTCCACACCTAAATTCATCATGATCATCTGTTAAAGGAGCCATATCCAACAAGTGAGTGTTGAAAGTATTGAGAAGGACAGGATGCATAATGCTTTAAGGATCCTCAGTAAAATTAATAGCTGCTTTATCATTAGAAACCATGAAGGTTATGAAGAAATGGGGTGACATTTTCACAGGAATCAAAGAAAGAAATCTCAAACAAGAATTTTATATCTAGCAAACTACTTTCAGGTATGAAGAACAAATTAAAACATCTCAAGAAAAGTTAAGATCGAGAAACTCTATCACTAGCAAATCTATGCTACAAGAGACATGGAAGCTAGTTTCAAATGAAATGAAAGAACATTGGGAAGTAATTAAAAATCTGAGGAAATGAGTATTAGTAACATAAGATGTATGCACACATGTATACGAAAGACAATATGAACTTTTCTTGTAATGCATTTTGTGGCTGAATTTTTAAAACGGCATTAAACAATGATTATAAATCTAAAATAAGGAGTACAAAATATACAAGAAATCATTTGAATAACAAAGATAGGACAAAGGAAGAAGGAGGGAATGCAGTTGTGGAGATCTACTTTTTAAATATGATTGAAATTATGTCAATATTAATTCAATCTAGGTAAGATAGTTGTAGATTAATTTGAAACTACTAAAAATTTAATTTGAAAAAGAAAAACAAAGGAAAGGAGAATTCAAATGCTACACTTTAATGTCTATGAAACACAAGAAACCCTAGTCAAGGAATAGAACAACAAAAAATAACTGACTTAAAAGTCATAAAAAATAGCAAAAGGCAGAAGTAAATACTACTGCATCAAGTAGTGCACAAATATAAATGGATACACACTCCAAATAAAATTCAGACTTGGCAGAAAAGATTAACATGGCTCATCTATCTGCTGCCTATTAAGGGAAAATTCTTAGAGATAAAGGATTTGTTTGAAACCAACAGGATAAAAAAATACATGATGTAAAACGTAATCAGTAAAAAAGCAGCTACAATAACAGTAGGAAAATAGATGTTTATGGGAAACATTTTGTAATGACAAGGACACTTTGTAAACGAACCAAGCAATCCAAAAGATATACGTTATTAATGTAATTGCATCTGTAAACAAAATTTCTTTCATAGCAAAGGAAACCACTATTACAGTGAAGAAATAACCCACTGAATGGGAAAGAATTCTTTCCAGCTACTCCTCAGACAAAGGATTAATATCCAGAATATATAAAAAAGTCAAAAAATTATACCTCCCCAATTTAAAGACCCAGTTAAAATATGACCATCTGAAATGAACATACAAGTCTTAGATAAAGAAATACAAATGGCCAGTAAATATACGAAAAAATGTTCAACACTGTTGGCCATTTGAGCATTGAAAATCAAAAAATACTGGATTCCTTCTCACTCCAGAAAGAAAAACTACAGTTAAGAAATCAACCAATAACAAATGCTGGTGAGGCTGTGGAGAGAAAGAAACACTTCTCCATTGTTAGTGGGACTGTAAACTGGTACAGCCACTATGGAAATCACTATGGAAATTATTCAAAAAAGTAAAGGTAGAAATTCCATTTGACCCATTTATTGCCTTCTAAGTACTTTCCCAAAAAGAGTTAAAGAAGTCATACCATGTGATGTGTGCATACCTATGTTTGTAGCAATTTAGTTCATAATAGCTGAGTCTTGGAAACAACCTGTATGTCTATCAACAGATGAATGAATTAAAACATGGTATTTATATCCAGAGTCTGCCAAAAGATGTATACACAGTGCAGGAAAAGAAGGAGTTGTATAAATATTTTAATACTATGGCACCATGAGATTTACTGAGGCATCATGAAATTAATACAAATTACCTTTGGGCTCCACAATAAGAGACACTCAAAGTGGTGGCCATAAGCTTCCAGTCATTTATTAGTACTGCAAACTGGTGCTTGGGTAGCCTTGGTCAGAGTGTCCACTGAGATTGCTACACCTGAGTTTTCATTCTCTTCTCTAAGGGTGGGCAGTGTAGTGGGTTTTCTGCAGTATACAACGTCTCTTAGGGTCTTCCATAGGTAAAAGTCAGCAGGTGTTAAATCAGGAGAATATTCAGGGAACTCAGCTGCCTCTCTTCATCCTAGCCAGCATCCTTGCAAACTCTCATCCACAGAAGCCCACACATTTTTGTGATAGTGTGGCGGTGTGCCTCCCTGTTGAAAGAAAAATTAATCATTTCCATAAAGTTCATGTAAGGCTTGCGTAAGATGGATGTGTGTAGCATGTCTAGGTACACTTGACCTGTAACAGTACCTTCAAAGACAAATTGTTCTGTTAAACTTCTTACTGACATCCACACCAGACATGAACTCCTGCTAAACTGATGGCCCTGTCCACATGTGCATTAGGATTTTCTGGTGTCCTGTAAACACCATCGTGTTGATTCACTGTTCCATTTATCTTACATTGCGCTTCATCAGATCACACAGTCTTCCTCACAAATTCCTCACCTTTGCCTACCACATGTTGAAACCACTCACAAGACTGAATTCTTCAATCAGAACCATCTTTCTTGACTGCATGGAGCAATCATGGGGTGTAAACTTTCCACTTAGCTCTCTTAAGAATGCGCCGTATGCTTGTCCTGCTTACTCCTGTCTCACTCTTACACTGTGCAGTCAACTTCTGTGGTGAGTGTGTGAACTGTTTCAGCACCATAGTGAAGAAAGAAGCACTTGTTGCCATACAAATCTACAAATTTTCCATTATGCACATTATACATGGTACCATGTTTCTCAAACTTACTGTGAATCTGTGAAATTGTCAAGCATATGAGAGATTCTGTTCCAAACTCATGTCTCCATCCTTGTTGTACTTCACTGATATTCTCAAATTTGAGATATCACATTAAAATGGTCTTGCATACCTCAATAGATAACTGTACCTCTGCAATCTTTTTTTGTTGTTGTTGGTACTGGGGATAGAACTCACGACCTCGTGCTTGCCAAGCAGGTGCTTAGACCACTGAGCTAAATCGCCAGCCCTACCTCTTCAATCTTGCAACTGAGGTTTAAGTCACTCGTAGTAGCAATGCAAGTGACTGATGTCTGTGTCGCTTGCTGTAGTTGAATTCCCTGCATGTTCTCCTGATTTAACACCTGCTGGCTTTTATCTGTGGGGGATTCTAAGGATGTCATACATTGCAGAATACTCACTATGCTGCCGACCATCAGAGAAGAAACTGAAAATGCATGTGCAGCAAACTCAGTGGACATTCTGACCAAAGTTACCCCATGTTACAATTTGTCTCTTGATGTTCCCCCACTGCCTCATGCAGTCACGAATGGAGCTTTCCCAGAAGTGACTCAATCTACAGTGTGTGACTGCTTCATGGTGTAATGCTAGGATTAAGGGTGATAGGATGAAGGGTGGGTGATTACTAAATCAGTCCACTGATTGGTTTGGTACCTCCCAAATTTGGGTAACCTTTATGCAGTATAAGACACAGAGGCTTGTTTTCCCTCTTCTTGTTTGTCTTGCTCCCTTCTGGCTGGCGTGAACTGCTCTCCGTGAAGCTACCCTACCTTGGAGCCAGACAATTATAGACTGAAACCTCTACAAACTGTGAGCTAAATAAACTTTTCCTCCCTTAACTTGTGGGATGTTAGGTATTTTGTCTCAGCAACAAGAAAAGTAACTCAGACACCCAAGCACCAGTTCATCATACTAATAAATGTCTAGAAGCTAACAGCTAACACTTTGAGCACCCCTGTAATTGTGGAGGGCAAAAGTAACTTGTATTAATCTCATGATATCCCAATAAATTTAGTGTTAAAGTATTTACACAAGTTTTTCTTTTCCTGGAGTGTGTCATTTTTTGGGGTGACTGTACCATGGAGTACTATTCTGCCATTAAAAAGATATACCTGAGTCATTTTTAGAAAAATGTATGTACCCTTGAGACCATACTGTTACATGAAGTAAGTCGGGCACTCAAACTTAAATATCACATTTTCTAATGCACAAGAAACTCTCTCTCTCTCTAGAAAGATAGATATACATATATAGATATATGATGAAATAAAAGACTGAAAATAGGAAAAAAAAAAACAGAAAGAAAAAATGTTAGTGTAATTCAGTGGGGACAATGTATCTGAAAGTGAACTTTAACCAAGTACAACTGTCTTGCATGTTTCACATGTTTGTAGGCCTATTAGTCTGATTTTCAATCTGTATACATGGTATTTACTTTATAAGTTCTTCTAAGATAAATGAATGAATTTGGTGATGGAAAAATAAAGGAGGTGGGGGTGAGAAGGGATATTGAAAAGTGTTATGAACATGTACCAATCTCCTACAGTGAATGTAATCATTATGTACAGCAAACACATACTAATAAAAGTCAATGTTTTCTAATACAGGAGATTCAGCAATAATTGACAGAGTTCAATTCCTTTGCTTCTCTAACTGATAATATGACTAGAAAAATATCACTAAGGAAATAGAAGATTAGACATCAGAATAAACTATCTAGCCTTAGCAGACATCTAAAAAACACTTTGTCCAATAAGTGTGGGGCATACTGCCCTTAATAGCACTTGAAACATTCTGCAGGACAAACCATACATTAGATCACAAAAGAAAACAAGAATCTGGAAAGATTAAAATTACATGAAGAGTCTAACCAAAATAAAATAGGGAATCAAAAACAGGAGGAAATTTGGTAAATTACCAAATGTTGAAATTTGAACCATGTATTTCTAAATAGTCAGTGAGTCAAAGTCAAAGAATAAATTACACAGGAATATGATAAACGAATGTAAATGAAAAAAATGATAAAATTTATGGAATACATCAAAACCAGTACAGAAGGAGATCTGAAGGTAAAAATACCTTGGAAAAGAAAGACAAACCAATAAACTGACATTAGCCTTAAGAAACAAACAAACAAACAAAATAACTAAACCCACAGCAAGCAGATGGAAGGAAATAATAAAAATTAAATAAAGAGATAATAGAAAAACTGAGAAGGAAAATCAGTGAAACCAAATGCTGGTTATTTCAAAAGTTCAACAAAAATGGTAAAACTTTACTCGGATGGACCTTAAATAAAAGAAGACTCAAAATGCTAAAGTTAGGAATGAAAGTAGTGAAAGTAATCCTGACCTTACATAAACAAAAATGATTATTAAGGGCTTACCAGGAAGATTAATATGCTGGTAAGTTAGAACAGATGAAAAACTTCTAT
>RJWT010026973.1:0-15648 GCA_004365215.1 Cuniculus paca | reverse complement strand
AATGAAAATAGACTTTCAGACCTTGAAGACAAGTGTGCAGCTTGTAATCAGGAAAGGAAAGACCTCTTAAAAATAATGAGGAACCAGGAAATAACAATTCAAAGACTGCAAGATGATGCAAAGCAAAATAATTTACAAGTGATAGGTATCAATGAAGAAGCAGGGGTCAACACAAAGGACATAAAAGTTCTATTTACAGAAGTACTAGCAGAAAACTTCCCAAACATGGGAGAAAGATGTGCTATTCAGATAAGTGAGGCATATAGAATTCCAGCTATCCATAACCAAAGTAAATCTACACCTAGACTTATAATAATCAAGATCCCAGAAATTCAACACAAGAACAGAATATTAAAAGCTGTTCAAGAAAAGAAACAGATCACCTATAAAGGAAAACCCATCAGAATCACAATAGACTTCTCAACACAAACCATCAACTCAAGAAGAGGCTGGAGTGAAATATTTCAAGTCTTGAAAGAAAACAACTTCCAACCCAGATTGATGTACCCTGCAAAACTATCTTTCAAAATTAATGGAGAAACAAGATACTTCTACAACAAAGAACAACTGAAGGAATTCATGACTGCCAAACCAACCCTACAAAGAATACTGAAGGACATTTTAGAAAGAGATAAAAAAGACCATGGCTCCAGGAAGAGCAGTGGGGGCAGGGGGGTTCACCATGCAGGACAGACAATGGAATGGAGGGGAAAAGTACACAGCCAATGGCAGGAAAATAGCATGGCAGAGATGAGCCAGTGCATGTTGGCCATAACCATTAATGTAGATGGCTTCAATTCACCAATAAAAAGAAACACAGGTAGAGTGAATCAGGAGATAAGATCCATCAATATGCTTTATCCAACAAACACATTTAATTCAAAAGGGAATTCATAGATTAAAATTCAAAGGAGAGAAAACAATGCTCTATGTGACAGGGAACCAGAAAAAAGCAATAGGGGTAGCTTGCCCATCCACTGCAGAATGGAAAGGAAAGATACACCATTCCTATACAATGGAAAGCTACTCAGCTATAAAGAAAGATAACCTTGAGACTCTTGTAGGTAAATGGATACAACTCGAGAGCATGCTTATGGGTGAAAAGGTTCAGAGTCACATGGTCAAACATTGTATTGTCTCCCTAGTATAAGAAACTGGGGAAATTAGTGGGATCCAAAATACAAAATAGAGGTTGGGAAGGTGAAAGGGGAGGAGATGTCTCCAGGGGAAGGCAATGGCCATTGTTAATCTATTATTCTGTTTTGAAGCCCTGTATTGTTCTCATGGTTCTGTTTAACCAAGTTTTAATGTTTAGTTATGTTTGATTTTATTATATTTGATGGCATGGACAGCTATTGCAAAAATAACAAAATGGATTATAGCAGTCATTACTGATTTCCTATTATCTTGTTCCAAAGTCTTTATTGCTTTACTTGTTTTCTTTTGATTGATTTTATTCTATTTTGCTTTGTTTGATTTTATGTGTGATGGTCTAAGCAGCTACTTTGAAGATAAGATGCATCATGGTAGACTCTGTTGTATTCCTGCAGTCTTGTTTGAAGTCCTGTATTGCTTTCATTGTTTTCTTTTGATTGGTTTTATTCTATTCTGTTTTATTTGATTGCATTATACCTGAGGATATGGGCAGTTATTTTGAAGATAACAAGAGGCATTATGGTAGCCATTATTGATTTCCTTGCAGTTTTGTTGTGACGTCTTGTATCATGTTCATTATTTTGTTTTGATTGACTCTTCTATTTTGTTTTGTTTGTTTTTATTATGTCTGATGATATAAACAGCTACTTTGAAGATAACAAGATACATTACGGTAGCCACTGTGGTATTTCAACCGCCTTGTTTTGAAGTTCTGTATTGTTTTCATTGTTTTGTTTTGATTAGTTTTATTCTGTTTTGGTTGTGTTTGATTTTAATATGCCTGATGATATGGGAAGTTATTTTGAAGATAGCAAGGGGTAACATGGCAACCATTGTTGGTTTATTTTTGTTTTGTTTTAAGTCTTGTATCACATTCTTAGTTTTGTTTTGATTGAATGTTATGTTTTATTTTGTATTTGTTTTATTCTCTTCAAAACAAAATCACAGAATAAAAGTATTGAAGAAACTTCACATCAATTGTTTTGTTTTACTTAATGTCCAAAGTTTTACTTCCTTTTGGAGGAATAGATCACAAAATCAAATTTCACAGTTTCCAAAATTATTTATAGTCTTGACCTGAAAAATGTCTCCATCCAGATTCATGTACCTTGGCTAGCCTCTACAAACACCTGAAATTTATTTAGAGAGCATCTCTGAGCTATTCCCTACAGCTTTTGTTTAGTCATAATTTTACTTGACATTGAGTTTTTTTTTTCAATCCAGATTCCAGTTGGAATTTTGGTGACCCTTGAACCATTAAATGAATTACAGTCTTCCTAAATCTATAATCCAACATACCAACAAAATAGTTCTTAAAGTCTCTAGAACATGAAAGTTTTTTAAAAATGCTACTATTTTATGATTGAGATAAAACTGATAAAAAGAGTGCTTAAAAATCCAGGAAACACAGATATTACCTGGAATTCATAAGATGAGACAAATTCAACACAGTTTTATTGTTCATCAGTTTTGATAAATCTCCTGAATTTTGAAATAAGTCTTGTATAATTTATTATGGAAAATGTTCCTTAAGCTTGAAAACCAAGACCTTTTCATTCATTATCAGGAATGCTACTTTATGTGCATTCTGAGAAAAATATACAATGCAAATCAGACATACTTTATGGTCAACATTTACAAATGATACAAAAAATGACGTAGTGAACATGTATGGATCTCATTGGATCTTTTTGGCATCATTTCTGATCAGAAATGAAGACTGCAATATCTACCTGGAAAAGAGCTGATTGTGGAAGGACTGAAAACTGTTTTCTGATCAGACATGCTGCCATGTGGAAAGATGCTAGGTTTGATTAATGCTGCCCCAAAGCATAGATTTATGATCTGTAAAGGGTTTTTAAGGGAAGATTTCTGTCAACTCTTTACAAAATATGCTTTATATTTAAAACTTCATGAAGACAGGAATCAAATGTGTGCCTTTAACATTTTATCCTAAGTATCCAGCTGAGTACCTAGAGAGATAATATTATCCTATTAGTAATAGTCAAATTAATAGAATTAGGATTTTAGAACAATGCAAAGCCTGCCATTACTATGATTAACTATAAATCAGAGTGGAACTGTAGCAGAAAAGATGTCTTATAGGGAAACCCAAGATAAAAACAATGGGGTTCAGATCCTTTCATTCAATAATTGTCAGACATTTTCTGTAAAGGCGAAGTAGTAAATATTTTAGATATTAAAAACCAGACAGTCTCTCTCATACCTACTGAACTTTGCTGTCACAGCATGAAAGCAATAGCAGAATTTAAAATAGCTAAATCTTGAAGGTGGACTATATATGTCCATCAACTGATGAACAGAGAGACAAAATGTGGGATTTATACACAATGGAGTACTATTCTGTCATTAAGAAAGACAAATGTATGTCATTTGTGGGAAAATGAATATACCTTGAGTCTATAAAGTTAAGTGAAATAAATCACACAAGTCAAAATATCACATGGTCTCTTATATGAGAAACCCAAATTATAAATAAAGAGCAAAATAAAGAATGGATAATAGTAAGTATGGAGACAGATTCCTTTAAAGTGGGAAGAAGATAAAGAGATGGAGGGAGTGTGATGGGTGGCAAAAGATAGGGGATTAAAAACAGAATTAAGAAGTACTATATCCATGTAACATGCAAACAGTGTAACATTATGTACTAAAAACATGTACTAATAAAAATAAATACTAAAACAAACAGAAAAAGAAAATGGTAAAATGGTAAAACTGGACTTAGTCCACAGGCTGGTCATAATATGTTAACCCATAACCTAGTTACATATTTTTCTCTATTTCCTTCTTTACTATTAACTTTTAATGATCTCAAATGAACAAAAGAACACAAAGACAGAAGTTATAAGAGTAAAGTGGGGCATTAGGTCTTAGGTGGTATTAGGGTGGTATTTGCTTCATACTAGCTCTGAAGATCTTCTTAGACATTCTCAGCACTTGTGTTTTATTATTACAAAAAAAATTAATTGGGATTCAGATTTCAGGTAAGAGAGGATAAGAGAGCTGTGCCTTCTCCCTTTCATTGTATGCAACTGTAAAACACAGGCAGAATGTATGAGCAGGTATTTGAATATACCAATAAAGTGGCAGTAGACAGATTGGGGAAGAAGATCAGAATTCTAAGTACTAATACATCACCAGTGACCTTGCCATTTTTTCCCTCATTATCTCCAAGCTTAGAATCAAAGTGCCTGAAACTCACACATAGGCATTCTAGCAGTTAGTACCAGGAAAAGCCCTTGGCTTTAGACTTGCATACTGGAAGAGAGAGCTACTTGCTCAGAAAATAGAAATTCTTCACTGTTTTGTCTTTTCTATTTTTCTACTTACCTTCCCAGCCCCCATGCTCAGCCTCAGTCCTCAAGTGAACCAGGGCACATAGAGGCAATGTTGGCTGCAACATCAAAAGTGATGGCAAAGGGGCTCTCAGGAGCCTCACAGTGAGGAAACAGAAGTTTTTTTTTCTTTTTTTTAATTTTTACTTTTATGAGTACGTGTTTGCAGAACATAATGATTACATTTGTTGTGGGGAGATGGTGCGTGTACAATACACATCTTAATTCTTTTTATTTGCACTTTAGGAGGCAATGAGAATCCAGAATGTGGGGCATGCACCTGGTTTTCATTTGTTTTCTTTCCCTCTTTTCTTGCTGCGATTAAGCTCAGAGAATGATCACAGTTGCAATATGTGCATGACAGAGATGGAGAAATAAAGACCTATCTTCCTGTCTGAACTGAAAAGTGGAGATCTGGGGAACCAGAACTTTCTGGAGACATCACAAAGAGAAAGGGGCCAGGACAGTGACCACAATAAGTAGTTATAAACTATCCAAGGCACCCCGAGATGTACCTGTGTTGCAGCTTTCCATCAGCATTGAGAAGTGCACTATAAGATAGGTCAACATTTAAACTCAGGATGGCTACAGAGTGCACACACATAAGATAGATACAATTAATACTGCAAAGGTAGTGACAAAGGAAGTGACACTGAGACCACAACTCCCATAAGACTTCTCAGAACTTGGAACTTGAAAGCAAGTAGGTAGACTGCCCGCAAGGCAAAAATATCAACATTCTCCAGAAGACACAAATGAGAGCCAGAGAATCATGCGTAATATTCAAAGTGTCTAGCATGTAATCTGAAATTGCATGGTATATGGGGTACCAAAAAGATGTCTCTTTGTGTGGCAAATGGTAAACAGATAAACAACACTGAGATAACAATGATTGAAATTATCTGATGAAAACTTTAAAGCTACTATTACAAAATTTTTCCAAGCAGTAAAGCCACACACCATTAAAATAAAAGTCTTACAAAAAGTGATATAAAGACCAGAACATTTTAGAATTTAAACACATAAATAACCAAATTTTGAAACTCACAGGCTGAACTAAATAGAAGGATCAAAATGACAGAGCAAAGAGTACTGAAACTGAAAATATATTTTTTAAAAAATGATCTAATCTGAATGATAGGGGAACAAAAATTTTAAAAATGAATAACCAGAAAGTCTCAAAGACTTGTGGTATCATGCCAAAAGGTTTAAAATTTGTATGACTGAAGACAGAAAACATGAGAACAAAGCATTTTCCTGGAAAACTATTTGAAAAAAATAGCAACCAAAACTCCCCAAATTTGGAAAAAGGTATAAACATACTCATTTAAGAAGCATAGCAAACTCTAAATAGAATAAATGAACAAATGTATATAAAGTTTATTATAATCAAAATTAAAGGCTACGAAAAACCAGTAATACAAAACAAGAGAAAAACACTGCAATGCTTACAAAGCAATGATGATTTGACTTCTCATAAAAAAAAATAGAGGTTACAGAAAAGTAAATGAATATATTTAATGTACTAGGAGGAAAATAAGAAAACACACCCATAATTCTACACAAGCAAAAATGTTCTTTAGAAATGAAGTAAAATAAAGGCATTAACAAGTAGAGCCCAAGCGAAAGAATTCATTACCAGAAGATCAGGAGATCAATACAAAAGGAATTACTAATATAAGATCATCAAAGAAAAAAAAAGGATATAGGAGAAAAATTTGAATGGTAAAGAATAAAGGAATTGCAACAGGATAGTATATAATTGAATGGTAAATATAATATATTATTCTTCTTTAGAGTACTGTTAAATACCTACGATAGCAGCCAGCCAAATATATTACATTGTCTGATATGAGTTTCAATGTATATAGACAAAACCTGTGTCACAAAAGGTATGAAGGGAGGGGACCTACATGATGGTAAGTTTCCTACATTCTAATGTAAACCATTGACTTCAAGTTGACAAAGGGTTTATTGTAATCTTTAGAGCAACCTCTAAAGTACTGTACAAAGGAAATAGAGAATAATATACGACAGACTACAATCAAATATGAAAGATATTTGTAAAAGTACCCACCAAAAAAAAAAAAGACAAGAAAGGAGAAACAGAAACAAACAAGAAAGAACAAACACAAATCAAATAAATAACAAGAGTGCTGGACACAATTCCAAAGATATCAAGAATTACACTCAACAGTAAGAGCACAAGCAGGTTTCTGTTTGTTTAAAAAATATTCTGATACTAACAGAGAATATTTTTTAAACAGAAAAGATAAATGTGAATTAATTCTATACTGCTTATAAAAATTTATTTTATGTATACTTGTATAGGTAGAATAAAAGGCTTAGAAAAGTTAAACCATACAAATATTAGTATTAAAGAAAAATGAAAATGAACAAAATAGACTTTAGAGCTTAAGATTACCAGAAACCAAAGGAACACTATTGCTAAAATGGTAAATTTACCAAGAAACACATAACATAACTCGTAAATATTTATGCACAAAACAGGGCTTCAAAATGTGTGAAACCTACATAAATAAATATAAAATTGAAGAAAAAAATAGACAAATTCACAATGTTAGTGAAGATTTATCTCTCATGTCTCAATAATCTTCAGAATCAATTTCCAGAAAATCAGCAAGAGTAATAGAAACAGTGAAAAAACAGTAATGATCAACTGAATATATTTGAAATTTACATACTTCATAGCCAACAACAGCAGAACATTTACTTTTAAGTGTATATTGAATGATGAACAAGATAGAGCACATTCTGGATGATAAAACAAACCTTAGTAAATACTGAGTACATTCTTTCACCCAAACAGAATTATATTGAAGAATGCAACAACTAAAAGGACAATCTTGAAGACTCTTGGATATTAAATAAAATACTTCTAAATAACCCATGAACCAAAGAAATTACCTAGGAAAACAATGAGAAATATGAACACATCAACATTTGTGAGAGGCAGTACAATCAGTGCTCGGCTGGCCATTTATAGCATTCACTGCTTACCTGAAAAAAAAAGAAGACTTCAAGTTAATAATGAGTTTCTTCCTTCAGAAAACACACACACACAAAAAAAAAAAAAGAAAAGAAAAGAAAAGAAAATCGCAAGCATAAAGAGTGAAATGAAGAGAGAAATCAATGAAATTGAGAATGAAGAAGGCACCAAGAGTTGAAAGACACAGAAGTGAGGAGATAAGAAATGAAAAAAAAAAAAGAAAGAAAGAAAACAAAGATTTAGGCTGTGCTATGTACATATACCAAGTTCCCATGATAAATAAATTCAATATATACTGGAAACATGTACAAATAAAAACATTTAAAAATCAACATACAAAAAAGCCATCAATAAAATTAAGAATAAAAATAGAGAAAAATGAAACAATAAGTAATTATTTTCACAGATCAATAAAGTTGGTACACTTCTAGGTAGACTGACAAGAGCAAACATCCCAATTACCAACTAAGGAATGAAAGAGATTGCATTACTACAGACTGGTGAAGACATTAAAAGAATACTAAAAGTGTTTATACATAGAACTTAAAAACATATAAAATTATGCAATCTCTTGAAAACTCTTAATTCCCAAATCTTACCAAAGGGGCAATAATCTGAATGGCCCATAACTTAAGAAAATGAATTTGTAGTTTGAAACATTTCAAAAAGGAAATCGCCAGGTCCTGTTGGTTTCCCTGGGGAATTCTACCAAACATTTAATGAAAAAGCAAAATATCTGAACCACATCCTCTAACAGCAAATAAAAAAGGAGAAAATTTCCCAACTCATTTTCTGAGGCCAGCATTTCTCTGAAAAACTTAGGTGAACACAACACAAGAAAAGAAAATGACAGATCAATATCTCTAACATCGATACAAAAATTCCCACCAAAATATAAATGAATAAAATCTAGCAATATATAAAAAAAGATAACACCCCCAAATCAGGTAAATTTATCTCAAGAGAGCAAATATATTTCAATATTTTAGAAGCATTTTTTGTAATACAACAAATTATAGTCTAAAAAAATGACTAATTGATAAAGAAAAAATATTTGAGGACATTCCAAATTCATTCATAGCAACACTGTCAGCAAATCAGAAATAAAGTGGAACTTTTACAACTTGATAAAGACAGACAAAAAGCCTACACTAATATAATACTTAGTGGTTAAACAGTGAGTGCTTTCAAATTAAGATTGACAAACAAGGAAAGGATTTATATTTTCACTGCTCATACCAATATTAAACTAGGTAGCACAATAAGACGGAAAAAATTAAAAACAATATAGATTTAATAAAAGATACAAACTATCTATACCTAGTCAATATGGTCATATATTGTAGGAACACTTTGGAGAAAATCACACTACACAAATTTGAGACTTAAAATAAAGGTGGGGTGATTATTATTGGTAGACCTAAGCAAATATGATAAATTAATATTAAAGGCAATTCACTGAGGAATGAATACCCATTTCAGCCTACAGACTTCAAAAGAACTGTATAGCAAATGTAACCAAACTAACTGCATTCTAGACTTATACCTTACATGAAAAATGACACACAGTAGATCACAGATGCAAATGTCAAACACAAAACTAATTTTTAGAAGAAAATCATATGCTTGCAACTAAACAAGAGTTCTGAGACATGATAGCATATCCAAATCCATCTGAAAAAAGACTGATTAACAGAATTTTATCTATATTCAAAATTTGTTCCTTGATAGATGCTGCTAAGAATAAAACAATAAACTACAGATTGAGAGAAAACACTTGTACATTATATATGTGGGTTATGGTTTGCATTCAGAATGTGTAAAGAAGTCTCAGAGATCAAAACTTTAAAACATTACAATGGGGCAGACTTTAAGCAACATTTTATCAAAATGAATATGCAGGTGAATTAGAAACACATTAAAATATCTGTTAATATCCTAGATATTCAATTAAAACTGTGCTAAGACATCACTGCACATCTATTATAATGATTAAAATAAAAACATATGGGTAATGCCAATATCACACAGAGTAATTGTAATTTTATAAATTGCCAGTGAGGTTTCAAAATCTTACAACCATTCTGCAAATTTTTACAGTTTCTTATATATTTTCCATATGACTGAAATATCCGATTTCTGAACATTTACCCTAAAGAACTGGAAACACTCATACAAAAAGTTAGTCACAGATATCTACAAACTTTCTACTCATAATCCGCCCTGTTTTAGTCAGCTTTTCATTGCTGAGACAAAATACCTCGCTTACACAACTCAAAGGAGCAAAGACTTACAGTGGCTGACTGACTTTGGAGAGGTCTCAGTCCATAGTCAACTGACTCCAAGGCAGAAAAATCATGAATCAGGACAGGAAGGCATGACTGAAGAAATCTGCTCACTTCATAGCAAGGGAGAGAAAGAGAGACAGAGAGAGACCGAAAGAGAAAGAGAGACAGAGACTGAGACAGAGACAGAGACAGGGAAAGAGAGACAGACACAGAGACAGAGACAGAGACAGAAAGAGATGAAAAGAGCCAGAGAGTCAGAACAGGACCAGAAACAACAGCAGGGCCTTCTAGTCCCATGACCTACTTCCTCCAACCTGGCCCCACATCTTAGCAGCACAACCAACTATGGATTGATCAATGATGAGGTTAGCGTCCTCATCATCTAATCACTTTTCAAAAGCCCCCACCTTGAGCACTTGAGCTTTTTGGGGAACTTTTTTTTAATCCAAATCATAACAGGCTCAAGTTGGCAACTGCTAAGATATTGTTTGACTCGTGCTTAGAAAAGCAAATAATAGAATATTCCAACACTGAGTTGCAACCCTAATAAAAAGGAATGAATTTTCCATACAAAAAAGTCTGAAGTCATCAGAGTTGATAAAAGGAGCAGGTGTCAAAAGATTACATACTGAATGATTCCATTTATATGACTTTCCCCAAATGACAAAACCTAGTGCTGATAGAAGGTGACTACTGTTGCGGTTTGAATGAGGTTTGTCCTCCAAAGTTTCCTGCGCTGAAAGTGTGGTCCAGTGTAGCCATACCAAGAGGCAACAGAACCTTTAACAGATAGGCTTCTGGAGAAATGATTAGGTCAATAGGTGGCACCTCTCTCAGGAAAGGAGAAATGATGTCTCCAAAGTGTTCTAGCTCTGGTGGACTCAGACTAGTACTTGCAAAGCAGATTGCTGATGCAAGCTTGACCCATCGCACTCGAACCCTTCTGCATGCATATTCATGGTTCACATACACACTGTAGCCATGAGATGCTAGTCACCAAGTTATGACATGGACCAAGGACAACACCAGATGTGGCCACCTGAGTCTAAGCTCTCCAGCTTCCAAACTCACAAGTTAAAATACACCTTTTTTGACAAATAATAAATCTCTTTTGCTTTACAAAGTACCTGGTCTCAAATATTTTGTTACAACAACACGAAATGAACAAAGACAACCACAGAAGGACAGTACAGGGCATTTTTTGCAGTGATGGAACTATTTTGTAGCTTGACTATGGTAATGTTTACACAAATCTATACTTTGCTAAAGCTCAAAAAACTGTACCATTTTAAGCTATATGATTTAAAGTGCATTGTTATTGGATTTTAATGTAATGATTTGCTTAAATATAAAACTCACTGTGGTAAAGTAAAATTAAAATAAAAAAGGAATGTTGAGTTAAAAGTTCTTAATTTTAGCTCTATTAAGTCATCTTTATCAAGTGAATTTCTTTGTAATTATTTTAATTCCCAGTCTATAAAATAGATGTAATAACACCTGGATTAACTTTCTCTACAGCAGAAGCTTCCAATGTTTTTTGTCTAAGTTTCCATTTATGCCCTTAAAATGATTCAGAATGTCAAAGAATTTTTATTTATGTGTTATCCTTTTTTTTAACCTAACAATATTAGAAATTAAAACTGAAAGCAGGTATAAATATTTAGCTTTTCTTAAATTGACAATAATAACTCTGTTACCTGTTGTACAAATAATGTTTTAAATAAAAACTATTTCCAAAATAAAATGAGAACAGTAGACTTGTTTTAAATGTTTCAAGTCTCTTTTATGCCCTACTTAATCAAAGACAGCTGGATTCTTATACCTGCTTCTGGTCTGTGGGATTCCTGGAATTTGAACACTGTCCTTGATAACTACTGCTTTATAGAATAAGAACACAGAAGAAAAAAATAATATTTATAAAAATGCCTGCATTTGTGAAGATTTATGTACAAATCATTAACATGTTTTTAAATTGGTATGGGTTATAAGAGTCTTCAGAAAGGCTGAATGATATTAATTTTTCTATGTGTGAATACACATGAAAATTATTGCCTTGGTCAAACCAGATTTATTTCTCTTGATTTCAAATTCATATTTTTTTAAAAGTTTCTTGGTACAATTTAGATATGCATAATGATCACATTCATTATAGGGAATTTATACCTAGACATGATATATCTTCATGCCATATTCTTTGACTACGCCATGTTGCTTTCTAAATACCTTGCTTAGGAAGTTAGAGCAGCTGTCTGTCCACCCTCTTCTGGACTATATTACAAGGTAGAAAAAACACTTCTGGAATCATGCTATACTTACATAGCCTTAAAATGCTTCTCTGAGTTAGTTTGCTACCCCCATTTTTCTTCTTAAGGCCCACTCCCCGGATAATGTCTTCCCAAATATTTTCTGAATTTTTCTGAATAACAACAGCTGTTCATTCTCAGGTTGGCTATGACTCCAAAGCAGCAATGGCCCTACGCCAATGTTCTCTCCTTGACAGAATCATGAAAATTAGCATTTTTCTGGATTCTTTTCTCTGCCAAATCCTCTTCATATTTGAACCCATAGGAGATGGTAGGAAAAGTGAAGTTAAATGAAAATAGCACACCTTCTGGACTTTCTGTTTTGGCATATTTAAGAAGACTGGTATGTTCGAAATGTCACTAATAAAGAGCATCTCGAGATGTTAATATATTTTTAAATTAAAAAGTTTCTAATGGCCTCAAGAGACCATTATATTGCCCATCCTTTATCCAGGAACACATTGGTGCAGGACTTCATCAAGCCGCTACAAATATTTCTCGCAGAAGAAATGGGAAGAAGACTTCCCAAATTTCCCGCGTAGCCCATTGTACTGGTTAGGATTTGGCATATAACAAAGGACCACTTCAGTTTGATTTTTTATTTAGTTTGCGATTCTATGAACCAGCAATCTGAGCTTGTGATCATGTGGGCCAGCTCAACTGACTGGTTCTTCTGGGTTGATCTACAGAGGGCTGGGGTGGCTCATTTCTGCAACATGAGGCTAATCTTCTGCTAAACCCACAGGATGTCCACATGATGGATAGTCAGAATTCTGAAGCCGAGTTGAAAATTAAGACTCTATTGAGACTTAAACTTAGAATTCTCAAACTGTCACTTCTGTCATATGCTATGAGGTAGAGGAAGTCCCACGACCATCCCAGACTGAATGCCTAGGAAGATACAATCCTCTTCTTGATGAGAGAACTGATGTTATGTGCTAAGGATATTTTTATCAGAAGGAGAATAGTAAATCCAGTTTTTTTCAACAATCTACATCTATTTCATGATGAGATCCAGAAAGGCACTGTGATTCAATTTTAAGCACTAGAAATGGATCATAAAGAGGTAGAAATAGAAATAAGAAAGCATTATGTGTGGGAAAGTATCAAAATACACAAGGAGGGGCACTTTTGTTGGTGGTGACAGGGCGAGATGGAAAAAGCTGAGCATTAGGAAAAATAAAGACCACTGTGAACTCTATTGTGTGGTTAGCTAGGGTATAACTATGGGTAATGGAGAGTGAAATTGCAAAAAAAGAAAATTTGGGCAGAAGTCCATGAAAGTTCTAAGAGTAAAAATTATTATTCTATAAAATAATCTTGCAGACAAAGCAATGTATTATGCATTGCCTGAGCATTTGAAGAAAGCCTGTAAAAATGTGCTTTCTAATTCTATAAGGAAGGAATTTGCCTGATGTGCTGCAAAGCTGGACGACTTGTTTAACCTTCGTCACTTTAGACTTATCTGCTGACGTCGCTAAGTTCAAACTGTGATACCTCTTCCTATGCTTTTTGCTTTCTTCTTTTATATTTATTACTACATGGTGATAACACATTATGTGTACATCTTGGGGGGCAGGTTCTAATTTTAACCATACTTGGGGTGCTGTAACTTTAACCACTGGCCATCCTGCTTCAGTCTTTTCTCTTTTCTACATAATACTAAGAATGAAATTCCAAAAGTACCTTTCTGGAATCACACTCTTCTTAAAAATTGAGTGTTTTCTTTTCTTTTTCTTTTTCTTTTTTTTAATTTTGAAAAGAATACAACAAAACAAAACAGAATAAAGTCAAACAAAACAAAGCAATGAACATGGTACATGACTTCTAAACAGGGTAAAAAGCAATTGATAAGGCTACCATAATGCCTCTTGTTTTCTGCAATATACCTGCCCATACCATCAGGGATAAGTAAAATCAAACAAATTACAACAAACTAAAACAGTAGAAACAAAACAAAACATAACAAAACAAAACAAACAAAGCAGAACAATGTAAGCAGGACAGAATTTCAAGATATTAGCAAAACAGCATTGGCTACCATAGTATTTGTTATCTTCAGAATAGTTGCCTTCACCTTCAGACATATTACAATCAAACCACACAGAATAGAGTAAAATCAATCAAAACAAACAATGAAAGCCATACAGGGTTTCTAAACAACATAATTGGACATCCTCAATGGCTGCAATTGTATATTTTGTTATCTTTAAAATAGCTGTCCATGCCATCAAGTATAATAAAATCAAACAAATCAGAATAAAATGAAACTAATCAGAACAATGAATACAATCTGAATTTCAAATCATGATAATAGATTAACAGTGGTCATTTCCTTCCCTTTGTAGATAATTCCTCCCCTTTGACTTTCCCAATATGTATTGTGCATTTTGAATCCCACTAACACCTTTAGGTTGTTATGCTATGGAGACAACACAAAATTCACCCTTGTGACTCTAGTCCATTACATCCATGAGCACTATTACCAGTTGCCTCTATCTACCTACAAGAGCCTTGAGGTTATCCTCCTTTATAGCTGAGTAGGTTTCCACCCCATGAAATACCATGTCTTTCTTATCCATTCTGCAATTAATGGGCAGGCTACCCCTATTTTTTTTTCTGGCTCCCTGTCACATAGGGCATTGTTCTCTCTCCTTTGACTTTGAGACTATGAATTTTCTTACTAGCTAAATGTGTTTCCTGCATAGAGCATATTGATGGATCCTGTCTCCTGATCCACTATGCCTCTTTTTCTTTCTATTAGTGCCTTGAGGCACTCTTGCACTGTATTGTCTCTGCCATGCTATTTTCCTGCCATTGGCTCCCTATTTTTCCTCTCCATTCAATCGACTCGCCCCACTTGACGGTCCCCTTCTGACATTGTTCCTGAGACCGTGGTCCTTTTTCTCTCTCTCTAAAATGTCCTTTAGTAATCTTTGTAGGGTTGGTTTGGTGGTCATGAATTCCTTGAGTTGTTCTTTGTCATGGAAGTATCTTGTTTCTCCATTAATTTTGAAAGAAAGTTTTGCAAGGTACATGAGTCTGGGTTGGAAGTTGTTTTCTTTCAGGATTTACATTACTTCACTCCAGCCTCTTCTTGACTTGATGGTTCGTGCTGAGAAGTCTGCCATGATTCTGATGGGTTTTCCTTTATAGGTGATCTTTTTTTTTTCTCTAACAGCTTTTAATATTCTGTTCTTGAGATGAATTTCTGGGATCTTGATTATTATATGTCTGGGTGTAGATTTGTTTTGGTTACGGCTAGCTGGAGTTCTATATGCCTCAGTTATTTGAATGTCATATTCTTTTTTTATGTTTGGGAAGTTTTGATAAATTGTATCTGTAAATAAGGTCCTGATGTCATTTGTCTTGACACCTGCTTCTTCACTCACATTTTTAATTCTTAAATTATGCATCTTTGAGTTGTCCACCAGCTGTTGAATTGTTACTTCCTGAGACCTTGTTATTTTTAAGAGATCTTTCCTTTCACGATCATAGGCTGCAAGCCTGTCTTCAAGCTTTGAAAGTCTTTCTTT
>RJWT010026972.1:0-15647 GCA_004365215.1 Cuniculus paca | reverse complement strand
AAGAATATTCCTGGCAAGGTCATTAAGGTTCAAAATATCATGAACAAATGTAACTAAGTACATTTGACATTTATGTGAACCTATCTCCTATCCCTTGTCTAAGATCAGACAAGCATTCCTGAAATTTTAGATTTCTTAGCTGTCAACTTCAGTGGCTCAGAAAGTCTTAGTAAGGAGTGAGCCACTGAGCAATTGCTTAATGAGTCTGCAGGCCCTGGTACTTTGGGAGTTTACTTTGAATAGAAATGTAGTCTCTGCGATATTAATGTGTGTGTTAATTATGAATAAGGTATGGATTTGCAAGAAGGGAGAACAGGGCTGGAGGAAGTACCAACTTCTGACAATAGAACCTTCAAAAGGCATCTAGCAGATCCTCAGCAACTCATTTGCTTCATTGGTGTGTTCATTGCTGTTTGTCCTTTTACCACCATTTTGCAGGTTTCTAATGGTTAACAATTTTTTTTTTACTTGCAAAACTCTTCTTATTTTGTTGGGCAGGACCCAGAGACTTGCTACATCTGATAGTAATTCAGCAATTTAATTCCCCTTTGAAAAAAAAAAGAACTATTTATTAGGCTGAAAACAAATCAAATTACCCTAGCTGATTGGGAATAACTCAAGGAGTCAGAACTGAGCCCAAAATGTCTTGCAGAGGCACTTGATAGTAGATAGTGCCTAACCAACATACTACTTCAGTCTCATTGCTGAGCAAACATTTAAGGTGAGAACAAGACAGCAATAGAAACAGAGAGGTCTCAGAGCAGCAGGTGCTAATACGGAATTACTGTTCTATTAAACTTCTATTTCTTTGTTTCCCCAATTTATCACTATTAGTTGCAATATAAAAAGCAAAATGAACACACAAATACTGTTCCCCCGCTCTCCTCCCAGGACTGGATACAGAACTCAGGACACTATTCCTGGATATATCCCTACCCTTATTGTTTATACATTTATTTTAAGATAAGATGCTACTAAGTTTCCAATGGTGGCCTTGAACTTGTGACTCTCCAGCCTCAGCCTACTGATTGGCTGGAATTATAGATATATGCTAGAAATTTCAGCCTACTTCATTATTTAAAAATATGCAATGACTACACCGAATTTTTAAAATTTGCAGCATCAATTCAAATACTGCAATTCATTTTATTCTCAAAAACCCCATGGGATTAGATGATCTTACTATGTCCTCTAATTTTTAGATCTGTGTTTCAGAATGTGTATGCATCCATCTTTGAATGACTTTGTGGTTTCTTTACATGACATTAAATGTCACTAAGCTATCTTAAGAAAGGAATATCTTATTTTCAATTCTAGTCATTGCTTTATAAGAGAAAAATTTCAGTTTGTTGCTGGATACATCACCATTTTCATTAAAGCAGAGTAGACCTTATCCTCAAAAATCTTTGCCAGGCAGTAGTATCCACACAAAATTTATTATATCATCTTATAGTTATTATAATAAATTTTATAGTTGCCTTCATATCTGGAGCAATTGCTTATCATACTGACTTTGATACTGTTTTTGATAATAATGTAAAATTTTCTTTTAATATAGATTTATTTAAATAAATAATGAGCTAATTACAGAAAAATATTGTTGTTAGTGGTATAGGTAGCATGTGAAAGTGACAAAAATATGTGCATAATGTAGAATGATTGAAATTTTATATTGGAAGTCTGTCTGAGGATGAGTGACCTAGAAAGATTACATAACTACAATGTGAGGTGGGCCTGTAGGAGCTAAGATTCAGATGGGTAAATGTCTTTGCTGGGTGGATATAAGGTATTAGTGACAACAAAAGGCATTATGGTAAGTATTGTTGATTTTGTAATGTTGTGAAGTCTTATATCACTTACACTGGTTTGTTCTGATTGGTTGTATTTTCCTTGGTTGTATCCTCTTTAAAATAAAAAAAAAATAGTGTCCTGGGCTTGGGATTTAGCTCAGCAGTTCAAGCACTTGCTTGGTAAGCACAAGGTTGTGAGTTCAATCCCCGGTACCAAAAAAAAAAAAATCTTGAAAAAAACAACATACTATATTTATTAAATTTTTACTATGGTTCTGGGTGTGCTATTTGCATATTTCATACGTATTATACTTAGCAGCTCATTTATTTATTACACTTAAATACATATTACTATGTTCATTTCACTTGTTTACTCATTCAATCTTCATACCAAAGTGCAACAGAGAGTTATTCCATATGATTTTAAAGAGGAAATCCTGCTTCACCCTACTAGGTGTTCTTCAAGAGTCATTTATGTGACATCAGGCTAAGAGATTCACTTTATATTCTATATAATATTTAGGAGAATATATATATTTGAGTTATATTTGTCAGAGTATTTTTAAGTGGTGGATAACATTTAATACTAAGTGAATGAATATTTGTTGGCACAAGATGTATGTGGCAGATATTATAATGGCTTTTTGGGATAACGCTGGTGAGTAAAATGAGGGCTACCTAGCAGAACTGGTAGAGTAGGTAAGGGACATAGGCCTATTCAAATCACCACACATTTTATGTAATTATACAACTTAATGGTATGAAAGAAACATAAAATTTATCATAAGAGAAACATGTAGGCATAATAATGTGATTCCATTTAAACTGGAGGCCATAGGACCAGGGAAGTTTTCCTTGAGAATATGACTTTTTGGATGAGAGATGAAGGATGAGTAAGACCTAACTAGGAAAAGTTGGGCATTCACGTGGACAGAGGAGAATTAAGGCAAGGAAAAAAGCACTTTTAAAGTTTCTGGGGTAGCAAAGAACTCAGTGTTGGGCAGATTAAAAGATGACCAATTTCACTGTGTGTCTTGGGAACAAAATTTTATAGAAAAAAGAAATTGATGGAATGCAACTGGGTAGAGAGGTACACAGTGACCTTGCGATGCAAAGTCTTATACATGTGTTAAGGATTTGAATGGTCAGATTTTCTTTCAAGAATAGAGGACACTGGTATGACAATAACACATCCTGGACTTCCAGCTGAGCAGATGATAAAGATTTAGCAGAGGATGATTAAATATTTTGGAAAATACTGTCAATAAATAAGCAAGGTCCTCAAGGAAGTGGAAACAATATCTGAATTTGAATTTTGGTTCCTCTAAAATTGAGTGACATGTGACCTCCAAGTAAGTCACTTCAGCTTTCTAACTCTGTTTCTTCATTGCTGAATTCTTGGTTCTTTCTCATTTGCAACTTCTGTGATTCTATGGTATTGTTTTGTGGGATAATCTGATCTCTTCTTGAAGAGCTTTCTCCCATAACAATTATTTAAATTCAATGACTAGTAACTAGTGAGGACACGGAGCTAAGATGAATATATTTGGAAAAGATCCTAGTAAACCAAGTCAGAAAATGTCTATTTTGTATTCAAACCAGAGAAAGAATGGAGTCTTACATCTGAAGCCATTATCCAGTGTCTGTTTCATGTTTAAAATAAGGCATCCTTGTTGTCTTTTCAGGATCACATGTTGTAAATTTTTATTTTTATCATGTCTTATCTCTTCTGTGGTATTTTTATCCTTTGGCTTCAATGATGCCTTTCATCAGGATGTGTGAAGACACAAATACTCCCATTTGGGAACAGGCAGTGCTATTGAGTTCTTGGTAGTGTTTTCCATTAAAATAGTTTCTCTTGATAAACTTTTTGGGAAACAATGTAGAAGTTTAGTAGCTTGCAGCTCCTTTAACAAACAGAACATAACAAACTTTCTTTTCTGTAAGACAAATGTGAATTATAAGGGCCAGAGGGACTGTTTGCAAGTGCATTTGAAGGTCAGCTTTGTTTGGAATCTAAAGGCTTACAGAGGAAAAACATTGATTGAAGGTTCCTCATGAGTAGAAATATAACTAAGAATTTTTCTGGATCAGCTCATTGCTTACAATATAGAAGAGAAAATTTTCTTAGCTTACCTTAAGAAATGAGAAAGTTTAACAGATTAGGTATAAATCAAGAGAAATTCTTTATTTGCAGCCAAGAACACAATCATGGCCAGGTCTCACAAGAATATGAACCACATCTAAAACCTCATGCAAGGAGCCATAATTGATGTCTACTTTTCATCACCCACTACTACCAATCATTCTTACTTCTTCTATCTTTTTCATAGTGTGTGTTTATTTATAGTTTGTATTCTCTTATGTCATATATATGTATTCCTTTTTTAGAAATTTTGCTAAATTTATTTTCTTATTTTTCAATTTCACTACAGTAATTCCCAAGAAAAAGAATCAAACTGGCATATTTTCTTAAATTAATATATTTTACCAGAAAAATAAAAATTTCTTAGGTTTACTATGTAAAACCTGAAGTTCTGAAATAGGTTTATATCGTGAAATGGCTAAACTGAGATAATAAACATGTATTATATACTTATTATGATTTTTGTGGTGAGAACACAAAATCAGTCTCTTAGCAATTTTCAAGAATATAATACATGGTTATTAATTATAATCACTATATAGTATAAAAGGACTCTTGACTTATTCCTCCAAACTGAGATTTTCTATCATTTGATCAACATCATCTCAAGTTTCATACCAAGCCTCAGCTCCTGATAACTACAATTCTACTTTGTGTTTCTGATCAATCAAAATTTTTAGATTGATAAATAAGTGTGATACAGTGTTTTTCTTACTGTACTTGGCTTCTTTTACTAATGCAATGTCCTCTAATTGCATTTTTATTTTCACAAATGAAACACTTTATTTCTTAAGGTTGAATGGATTCCATTGTATATATATACACATATATACAGTACAACATTTTCTTTATCTACTCATCTGCTAATACACAGTTTAATTGATTCTATATCTTGGTTATTGTATATAAACTGCAATGAAAATGGAAGTGCAGATGACTCCTTGACATACGGACTACATTTTCTTTCAATGTGTATACCTTTAAAGATATTGCTGGATCATGTAGCATCTCTGTTTTTAATTTTTGGAGTAACTGCTTTACTGTTTTTTATAATAGCTTTACTAACTTATGTTCCTACCAACAGTGTGCAGTGGTTCTTTTTCTCTATATACCTTTCAACATTTACCTTTCATTATTTGTCATAGATATTACAGGTATAAAGTGATGTCTCAGGGTAGTTATAATTTACATTTCCCTAACAATTATAATGTTTAGCATTTCTCATATATCTGTTGGTCATTTGTATGTCTTCTTTGAAAAATGACTTCTCAAATCCTTCACTAATTAACTGAATTACTTATTTTCTTGCTATCAAATTGAATTATAAACATATTTTGGATTTTGTCTTTTTTTATTTTAAAGAGAATAAAACAGAACAAACAAAACAGAGTAGGACAAAACAAAGCAGAACAAAACAAAGCAGATCAGAACAGAACAATGTAAGCAATATAGGACTTCAAAACAAGATAACAGGAAATCAACAATGGCTACAATCGTGTCTCTTGTTTTCTTCAAAATGGGTGTTCATACCTTCACATACAATAAATTCAAACAAAACAGAATACTATAAAACTAACCAAAACAAAAGAATGAAAGCATTAGAGGCATTCAAACCAGAGAGTGAGAAATCACCAATGGCTACCATAATATCTCTTGTTTTGTTCAAAATAGCTGTTCATACCTTCTCATGTATTGCAATCAAATAATAGAGAACTGACTAAACCCAATCAAATCAAAGAATAAAAGCATTATTAGATTTCAAAACATGATGATAATAAATCAACAATGACTACCATAATGTCTTATTTTCTATAAAGTAGCTGTTCATACCATCACTTTTAATAAAATCAGTTCTTGTAAAATCTTTAGGAGTAGTTCTAGGCATGCATAAGCCTATACATGTACATCTATCCTTTTCTATGTTAGACAAAATAATAAATTACAAGAAAAACAAGGGAAAAAAGACAAATAAATAATAATAACAAAGAGTCCAAAACAATAACAATATAGGCTTTCAGAACAAGGTGGTAGGAGCATACCAAAGGTTGTTATTTTGCATAGTTTTCTTCAAAAGAGCTACTCAGATTACCAGATACAGAAATGCAAAATTGATGTAATCCTATGAATGTTAACTGTTTTGTTCCAAGAACTAATAGAATTAGCAGTACAATTATCTTAAGTGTATATATACATACACATTTATATCTTTTTTCTTTTCCCTCTTTTCCTCCTCTTCCCTGAGTTGCTTTTACCTTTTCAGTATTTTCTTATCCTTTCACAATATTTATTGAAGATTTTGTATCTTATTTACTCTTTCAGTTTCTTACACTAGGGAGATGATACGGTGTTTACTAATGTGGGTTTGATTTATTTCACTTATGAGTATGGCCTTAAGTCACATCCATTTACCTATAAAAGTCTCAATGTGATCCTTCTTTATAACTGAGTAGTACTCCATTGTATAAAAATACCACATCTTTTTTACCCATTCCTCAGTTGATGGGCATTTGGGTTGTTTCCAAGATTTGGCTATTACAAATTGTGCTGCTATAAACATGGGTGTGCATGTATCACCGTTGTATGATGTTTTCAATTCTTCTAGAAATAGGCCCAGAAGCGGAATAGCTGGGTCAAATGGGACTTCCAATTCCCACTTTTTGGGGAACCTCCAGACTGGTTTCCACAGTGGTTGCACCAGTCCACACTCCCACCAGCAGTGCAGAAGAGTTCTGGTTTCCCCACAGCCTCTCCAACATTTGTTATGCATTCTTTTATTGATCTTGGTCATTCTTTTTGGAGTGAGATGGAATCTCAGTGTTGCTTTAATTTGCATTTCTCTAATGACCTATGATGATGATCATTTATTTGCCATTTGTATTTCTTCAGCTGAGAAGTGTGTCTTGACCTCAGAAGCCCATGTTTAGATTGGGTCTATGAATTTCGGGGGCCTGATTCTTTTTAGTTCTTTATATGTTCTAGATAGAAGTCATTTGTCTGAGGGACAGTTGACTAAGATTTTTTTTCCAAATTCATGGGTTTTCTTTTCACTCTGTTGGAGATTTCTTTTGACATGCAAAAACTTTTTAATAAAATGAGATCCCAGTTGTTCATTCTAGGAAGTATTTCCTGTGCAATTGAGTTTTGTTCATGAACTCTCTGCCTACCCCTATGTCTTCAAGATTTCCACCTAGTTTGTCTTCCAGTATATTTTGTGTTTCTGTTCTACTATTCAGATCTTTGATCCATTTTGACTTCAGTTTAATGCATGGTGATAGGCGTGGGTCTAGTTTTAGTTTTTGGCATATGGAAAGTCAGTTTTTCCAGCACTGTTTATTAAAGAGTCTATCTTTCTTCCAGTGAACATACTTGGGCCCTTTGTCAGAGATAAGGTGGCTGAGTGTGTTTGTAGTTGTGGTTGTATCTTCTAAAATATTACATTGATCTTCCAGTCTGTTTTGATTCCAGTACCACGCTGATTTTTAAGACAGTAGCTTTGTAGTATAATATCAAGTCAGGGATTGTGATTCCTCCTGCCTTGTCCTTGCTGCCCAGAATTGCCTTTGCTATTCTAGGTCTCTTCTGGTTCCAGATGAATTTTAAGAATGATTTCTCTAGATCTGTGAGGTATGCTAATGGTATTTTGATGGGAATTGCATTAAATCTCTATAATAATTTAGGGAGAATGGCCATTTTCACAAGGTTTGTTCTTCCTATCCATGAACAAGGAATGTCATTCCATTTTCTAAGATCCTCTTCCATTTCTTTTTTTACAGTATTGTATTTTCACTGCACATATCTTTTACTTCCTTTGTTAGATTGATTCCTAAGTGCTTCATTTATTTGGATGTTGTTATGGTTTGTACATTGTGTCAACTTGAGAAGTCTAGATGCTTAATTAACAAACTCAGCAGCTCTACATTCTGGGGTGTAGAGAACAAGCAGTTACCATTCTAGGATGTTGTTCACTGTGTCAATTTGAGGTCAGAAGTTTAAGTGGTTTAGCATGGGGCCAGGGTCCCTACTTTGTAACATCCTCATCCTGTGCAAGAGAAGGGCTGGTGGATGGTGTGAGTGCTACACCCACCCCAGGGGAGTAACCTGCATACAATAAAAGACAAAGGAGGAGGGACTGGTGGCTGCTTCTTCAGAGGAGCTCCAGTCTTCACCTTCAGCTTGAACATCATCTCCTGGTTTCTGGCACAGACTGTTCAGCTTCTGCCTGGGACTCTTCAACCTTCATCGTAGACTCTTCAGTCTTGGTTGTAGACTCTTCAGTCTTGGTCATAGACTCTTCAGCCTTCATTGTAGACTCTTCAGCCTTTGTCATAGACTTGTGTTCTGTCATAAACCCATTGACCTTCTGACACGGACTTGCACAGGATACTTCAGTAAGCTCCAGCACTCGGGCTGGACCCCCTTTAACCTCTAGCATGCAGACACCCTCTGCACACTCACTCCTTCAACTTTGTGGCTGACCATTGTAAGCCAATCTTGTAATTTCTTACACAGTTGTCTATCTTGTATTATATCTGTTTCTCTAGTGAACCTTGACTGATATAGATGTTATTTTGAAGGGTGTGGCTTGTCCTATCTCTCTCTCACTGAGTTTGTTGTTTGTGTACAGGAATGCTATTGATTTTTCAAGGTGGACTTTGTATCCAGCTACCTATCTGAATTTGGTTAGTATATCTAGAAGTTTTTCATTGGAGTTTTGGGGATCTTCTATGTAAAGTACCATGTCATACGCAAATAATGATAATTTAGCTTCTTCCTTTCCTATCCTTATTCCTTTTATTTCTTTCTCTTGTCTAATTACCCTGGCTAATGATTCCAGAACTATATTGAATAGGAGTGGTGATAGTCGACATCCTTTTCTTGTTTCTGATTTTACAGTGATTTTCAGTTTTTGACCATTTAAGATGATGCTGTCTGTGGCTTTGTCAAAGATGAGTTTTATCAGATTGAGGTAAAGACTGTCTATTCCAATTTTCTGTAGGGTTCTTATCATGAATGAGTTTTGGACTTTATCAAAAGCTTTTTCTGCATCTATCAAAATGATCATGTGATTCTCATCTTTCACTCTTTGATATGGGGTATTAAATTCACTGATTTGTGTATGTTGAGCCATGCATGCATTCCTTGGATGAATGCCTCTTGGTCATGCTGTATAACTTTCTTGATGACTTTCTTCATTCTGCTTGCCAATATTTTATTGAGGACTTCTGCATCTATGTTCATGAGAGAGATTAACCTGTAGTTCTCATTTTTGGTTGGGTCTTTCTCTGGTTTTGGTATTAGGGTAATACTTGCTTCCAGGAATGAGTTAGGGAGACTTACTTCGCTTTCAATTTCATTGAAGAGTTTGAGAAGTGTTGGGATTAAGTCTTCCTTGAACTTCTTGTAGAGTTCACCTATGAATTCATCAGGACCTGGGCTTTTCTTGGTTGGTAAGGTTCTAATTACATACTCAATTTCCTTAACTGGAATTGGGTTATTTAGCAGTTTTACATCTTCTTGATCCAGCTTTGGTAATTTATGTTCCTAGAAATCTAGAAAATTTCTCCTGTGTTATTGAACCTGTAAGACTAAAGAGCTTCAAAGTAGATATTGATGATCTTCTGTATTTCCATAGGGCCTATACTGATTTCACCCTTCTGCATGAATTTGAATTTTTTCTTTCTTTTTTAATAAGGTTGGCTAGGGGCTAAATAAATTTTATTTATTCTTTCAAAGAACCACCTCTTCGATTCATTGATTTTTTGTATCATCTTCTTAGTCTCAATTGCATTATTTTCTGCTCTGATCTTTATAATTTCATCTCTTCTTTTGACTTTGGGCTTGACTTGCTCATCTTTTTCTAGGTGTTTGAGGTGCAGAATCAAGTTGTTTATCTGTGTTCATTCCACTTTCCTGATGTGGAAATTCTCTGCAATAAATTTATCTTTGAGGACGGCTTTCACTGCATTCCACAGATTCTGGCAAGCTGTATTTGTATTTTCATTTGCTTGTAAGTATTGTTTAATTTCTTCTTTAATTTCCTCTGTGACCCAGTGATTTTTCAGGAGTTTACTATTTAATTTCAATGTTTTTAAAGAATTCTTACAGTTTTTTTTCCAATAATTTCCAGTTTCATGGTGCTATGATCAGATAGTATCCATGGGATAATTTCAGTTCCTTTGCATTTACTTAAGCATGTTCTATGGGCTAGTATATTATCTATTTCAGCCAATGTCTGATGTGATGCTTAGAAGAATGTATATTCTGATGTTGTTGGGTGGAATACTTTGTATGTGCCTACCAAGTCCATTTGTTCACAAGGTTGATTCAGTTCTGTTATTTCTTTGCTGATTTTCTGTCTAGTTGATCTATCTCTTTGTGTCAATAGGGAGTTAAGTTCTTCTATTGTATTTGTGTGATTGCTTATTTGATTTTTCATTTCTATTAATATTTGTTTTATATAGCTGGGTGCTCCCATATTTGGTGCATATATATTTAAGATTGTTATTTCTTCCTCTTGGAATTTTCCCCTAACCAGTACCTAGTGACCTTCTTTATCTCTTTTGATCATTCTTGGTTTGAAGTTCACATTGTCTGCAAACAAAATAGCTACCCCTGCTTCTTTTTGGTTCATGTTGCATGAAGTATTATTTTCCATCCTTTGACTTTCAGTCTATGAATTTCCTTTTCAGTTAGATGGGTTTCTTGTATACAGCATATGTTTGGATGTTGTTTCTTGATCCATTCTGCCAGTCTGTTTCTTTTAATTGGTCATTTGAGGCCATTTACTTTAATGGTTATAACTGATATATGTTGGCTTATTTTTGTCATGTTATGTTTGTGCTGTGGTTTCCTTACTGTTTCCCTCTGTTTAATTGTTTGCCCTGCTTGGTGGTATTTTTCTGTTGGTGTTGTTGAAGTCAGTTATTTTTATGACTTTCTAGACTATCTTTTATTATTCTTTTCAGGGTTGGCTTTGTGGTCATGAAGTTCTTCAGCTGCTTTTTGTCATGGAAGTATTTTATTTCTGTATCGATTTTGAAGGATAGTTTTTGCAGGGTACATCAATCTGAGTTAGATGACGTTTTCCTGTAGGATTTGAAGTACTTCACTCCATGCTCTTCTTGACTTCATTGTTTGTGTTGAGAAGTCTGTTGTGATTCTGATGGGATTTCCTTTATAACTGATTTGTTTCTTTTCTCTAACATTTTTAAATATTCTGTTCTTATGTTGAATTTCTGGGATGTTCATTATCATATATCTGGGTGTAGATTTATTTTGGTTATGGCTAACTGGATGTGTATATGCTTCAATTATCTGTATGTCTGTTTCCTTTGTCATGTTTGGGAAGTTTTCAGCCATTATTTCTCTAAATAGTCTTTTTGTATCATTTGTGTTGTCTCCTTTTTCATTCACACCTATAATCTCATATTGTTTTTCTTTGCATCATCTTAAAACTGTTGAATTGTTATTTCCTGATTCCTTGTTATTTTTAAAAGATCTTTCCTTTCTTGTTCACTAGCTGCAATCTTGTCTTTGAGGTCTGAAACTATCTTCCCATTCATTGAGGAGGTTTTTCCAGCTTTAGATGGAATTTTTGATTTCTTGGGTATACCTTTGAATCTGTTTCATGCATTCTATTTCTTTCTTGTATTGTTCATTCAAGGTTTCCATCATTTTGCTGTGCATTTTTCAGATGCATGGCTCATACTTTCTTCTATGTCTATGTCTCTTAGGTTTGTTTGGGATGGACTAGAGGTGTGAGACTGTATTTTGCTCTTTTGTTTTTTCATTGTCCTGTATTCCCCTGTGGCAGCTGAATGAAAAGTCTCAGTTGTTTCCTGGGTTGAGTATGGCTGTCTGTACTGCAAGGTGTTTCAACAATTGAGAGGAGGTGATTAGCCAGGTCTTACTGGATTCTTACAGGCAATGGAAATCTCCCTAAGTTGGGGGAGCATGCTGGGCAGGTCTTTGTATGCCAAGTCTCTCTGGCTGCTTGAGTTTGCTTGACAGGGTCCCACAAGGTTGCATGTGAGGTCCTGAGGCTGTGCGGTTAGGTGAAATTCACTGTGCGCATCTTCAGTTCTCACCAGGCCCACATTCGAAGCTGTGCCACTGCTTGGAGTCACCAGGCAGGTCCCAGGCAGGACTCCTGGGATGTTCCAAATCTCCCTGGTTGTTTAGGGAGACTAGGCAGGGTCCTACCAGGTTGTGCATAATGTTTCTGAATTTCAGTTCTAGGTGGAGATGGCTGTGCATGCATTCAGCTCATGCCAGGCCCACCATGGAAGCTGCACCACTGCTTGGAATCACCAAGCAGGTGCTGGGCAGGATTGATTTTAACACTTTATCAAATATATAGTTTGCAAATGTTTCTCTGATTCTGTAAGTTATGTCTTTACCATTGATTTTTTTCCTTTGTCATGCAGAACTTTTTCAGTTTGATGCAATCCCACTTGTCTATATTTGCTTGTATTGCCTGTGCTTTTTAGATCATGTCCAAAATATCATTGCCCCAGCCAACATCAAGGAGCCTTTTCCTTATATTTTCTTCTACTGTTTTCATAGTTACAGGTCTTACATTTAAAATTTTAATACATTTTGCATTGAGTTTTTAATGTGTCCCATTCATTGTTTCTTACAAAATCATGCCATGTGTTAGCTAACTGACACATTCATGGATTCACTGATTTTGAGCCAATTAATACAATTGAATCAATGAGCGATGAACTGAGGAGGGATCATATTAGTCACATAATTTAAAAAAATATTTAATAACCTTAGAGGATGCTGGCACAGACTATTTTCTTTAGATGAGTAATGAATACAATTGACAGCATTACAAGTAAAGCATCTAATACAGAGCTATTTTGGGGACATAAATTAGTCTCTACTTATCTGCCTTTTGCAAGTAAGAAAGGCACAAAGATTATAATGAAGCCATAAACTAATAAAAACTAGCTAGAATCAAGGAAAGAAGTTAATTGAAATAGAAAATTCAGTGAAGACAAAATTCTGAAAATAATAATTTGGCAGAAAAGGAAGAGATGGGGAGGAAGAGGGAGAATCAGGACTGGGAATGTCCCTGGGAAGTAGAAAATAGAGATACAGGTTTTACAGGAGTTAGGGAAGAGGAAAAGAGGAGTGAGAGCTTTCTAATAAGGGCTGAGTAACCTTAGTGATATTAGCCTCACTGCTCAATTTGACTACAGTTATCACAATAGTTAAAATCAGCACTATTGCCTTTTTAAATTCAAATAAAGTCTTACAATTCTAAGTATTGAGAATGTGGAGTAACATGAACTATTATACATTGCTGGTAAGAAATAAATGGTATGAATACTTTCCAAAAATAGTTTAACCTGATTCAGTAAAGGTGAAGGTACATACATTAATGGTCAAGCAATTCTAGGTGTATAACATGGAAAAACTGGGACACATATGCCTACAACACATTTTCCAAGAATGTTTATAATAGTATTGCTCCTAAATGGAAAAAACTGAAGCCAGCCTAAAGGTTCATCAACAACAAGTTCAGTGGAGAAAATACTAATACTGTAAAATTACTCTGTGAATGCAGATAAACCATCCCTAGTCCCCAAGTCCAAAATCTGAAATTCTCTAAAATCTGAAATTCCCCCAAATTTGAAACTTTTTAAGCACTAACATGACACCAAGATTGAAAATATACTTACCCTCATTTTTTGTGTTCAGTGAAAAGGCAAATACTCTAAAAATATTGTATAAAATTATGTTCAGGGAAGCACCAATGAATTTTGCATTTAAAGTTCATGCCAAGATATTTTACTAATGTGTATATAAATATCCTAAAATCAGAAAAAATTGAAAGTTGGAAAGCTTTCTGGTCCTCAAAAGGGGTACGCAAGTTATATAAGGAAAATGAATAAATTTCAACCATGTGTAACAAAATACATAAACTTTTTAAACGTAATGTAAAATTGGTAACACCAAGCTACCTTATTTAGAGACGCATAGTTCAAGTCACAGAGTCTTGGCAAATTAGTAAGAGCTGCACTTAATCAATACCAAGGGGGAAAAAAGAGTATACTTTTACCTTAAATTTATATATTTGTGCCAGAATGCAAAATAAGATGGTAAAATAAAGCTTTCAATTAAGTAGTAGATCTGTTGGAGAACAAACTTTATTTATTTTTTTAAAATTAATTTATTGGTACACTTTCTATATACGTAAAGATCCCATTCATCATAAGGAATTTCTATCTGTACATAATATATTCTGATTCTTCTTTTTATTTCCCCAGTACAGTACTTCCAGATAATGAATTTGAAGGAAGCAACTAAATGTTTTGAAATACTGACAAATTTGACTCAATCTTGATAGGTATATTTATAAGATGAAATAAAATTGTGTGAATTTTTATGAGACAAGGTATGTGGGAAGATACCAAAAGAGTAAACATAGAATTGAGTTTTCATTTTATTAAAATACACTGACTGTTGAGTGTACAGAATGTTCTTAATAAGAAATGGTAAAAATTATTCTGGTTGTCTGTGCATTGGCCCAGCTATAATTTCTTTTGTTACCAGAATTGTTTTTATGATGAATAAAACTTAATCATGGATATTTACAAAGATTGACAAAATGACACTGCACTTTATATTAGTGCATATTTGCAGTACACGACATTTACATTACTTGTGTGGAGTTGATGGATATACATAATACTGCTTAAGTTCTTTTATAAACTCCTTTCTTCTCTGCCTTCATTCCTTGATACCCTTCCCATTTGAAAAACATGTAAGTACTTCATTTCTTTTATTTCACTCTATTTTTATTCTATATTTCTCATTTAAAAGAAAACATGTGGTATTTAAGCCTGTGTGTCTGATTCATTTCATTTAGAATTATGGTGCATCATTTTCCTACAAATGAGTTTGTCTTTATGGCATAGTAGTACCTATGGTGTATAAATACCACAATCTCTCTATTCATTCCTCTGGTGATTCACATATGGGCTGCTTCCAAGGTTTACCTATTATAACTTGTGCTGCTATAAACATTGGTATGCATGTATCACTATAATATGGTGTATTTAATTCTATGCAGGAGATACTTAGAAAAAGAATAGCTGTGTCAAACGGAAATCCTAATTTTCATTTTATGAGGAATCTCTGTATTGATTTCCACAGTGGTTCAATAGTTTACATTCCAACCAGCAGTGCAGAAGGGTTCACTTTTTTTCACAGTCTCTCCCACATTTGTTATCATTTGAATACTTGATGTTGGGCATTCTTTCTAGGGCAAGATGGAATCTCAGTTTTGTTTTAATCGGCATTTCTCTAATGGCCAGCAATGTTGAGCACTTCTTCATCCATTTATTATCCATTTGTATTTCTTCCTCTAAGAAATGTCTACTCATTTTATGTGCCCTTTATTGGTTGGGTCTTTTATTTTAGGAGTCTAACCATTTTGTGTTCTTCACATATTCTTATTGGTAATTCTCTGTATGAGGAATAAATGGAAAGTATTTCTCCACTCTAGGTTTTATTTACACTCTGTTAGTTGTTTTCTTTGCTGTGTATAAGATTTTTAATTTGATATGATCCCATTTGTTGATTCTCAAAAGTATTCCCTGTGCTTCTGAGCTTCTGTTCAAAAAGTCCTTGTCTGAATTCAAGAGTTTTTCCTATTTTATCATCCAGCAGGTTAAGGGTTTCTGTTTTAACATTTA
>RJWT010026971.1:0-15643 GCA_004365215.1 Cuniculus paca | reverse complement strand
TTTTTTTGCTGTGAAACTATACCATTTATAAATTTTTAACCATGTACAAGTAGTTAACCTTTCAAATAATAATGTAAAAATCATGCAGTTTTAAACTAGAAGGAAAAACTACCATATCCACGATGGAATGAAAACAACAGTGAGCAATTATCTCTGGAAGTGTCCTGAGGAACACCAGGAAGGGGCACGAAGGGACATTATGGGAGGAAGTAAAGCTCTACAGGCATCCTGAAGCATATTAGAAGACACACATGGGGATTGGGCACTGTATTTTTGAATGACTTCAAAAAAGATTAAATGCACAATGCGTGCCTGGCAAGCATGAAGTCGTGAGTTCGATTCCCAGTACCAAAAAAAAAAAAGATTAAATGATGGCAAATAGTGGAATGGATAGATTGATGATGGGTGGATGGACAATGGGTGGGTGGATGGATGGATGGATGGATGGACATATGGATGAGCGAATGAAAGATGGATGATAAAGGAAGTATAGTAAAATGTTAATGGTATGGTAGAATCCATGTGGTGAGTATATAGGTATTCACTAAAAAATTCTTTAACTTTTTAAATTTTCAAATAAACTACTGAAAACATAAGTTTTGTTCAATCATGCTACCGCAAGTGAATTATGTTTCCATTTTCTCTTTAAAAAAGATATAATAGTGCTGACACATAAAGAGGCTATCACAGTGTGCAGCTTAGAAAGGTAAAAGCATTACAGAAGTTGTCAGGTGGTTAACAGTAAGACTCTTAGGGAAACTGTGGTATTTGTGGTATGTGTCAGCTCTTTAATCATGATAATTTACTGTTATTTCTTTCCTTATGCTAAATAAGTACTCTGTCAAGACACTTCTCTCCATTTCACTTTTTTCCCAAAAATGGGGCAACCGAAGCTGCCCTAGTGGGCTGTGGTGGGCACTAGCAGCAGAGATTGTACTCATGGATGGACAGAGTCCGAGGGACCCGACACACCTTGCACTATGAATAAAGGTACCTGGAAACCCAGCTTAGAGGTGGCTGTTTAAGTGTTCAGCAGCCTTACCTCTGAGTGAGAAACTGCTCCTTTATACAAATTCATACACTTTGCTGTTACTTGCACATTTATTTCAAAAATGTGTCCTAAGTTCTGCATAGGAACCACACACTGTGCAAGGGCCAGGGAGACATGGTGAACCAAAGAAAAGAAGTCCTAGGGGAAAAGTATGTCTTTGCTCTTTGCTGTCACTGGGGAAAAGACCCTAGAGAGACTTAAGAAGCAGGAGATGGCTCCAGTTCTCATTTCCAGCAGCTACTGTGGCTGCAGAGTAAAGAAAGGATGGGCAGACAGGAAGGAGATGAACAGTCAGGAGGCTGGTGCATAGGCTTCACACACACACACACACACACACACACACACACACGTGCACAAGAGATAGTGTTCCAATCTGTCTGCCCTTCTCCCTTTTACCAACAGCTAAGGATTACCTGAAAGAGAAGTACTGGGTAGGCATCATAATCTATAATGGCATCTGACAGGATAATATTCTTTGGTAGCTTTCAAACCTAACACAAAGGCATGGAAGGATAAGTACCAACCTCATCAAAATGGTTATCTCTCTGGAGGATAATGGAATCAAGCATGGTGGGCAAAGAGATTTTTAACTTAATGTCTAGAGATTTACATTGATAATAGATTTGTATATTACTTGCATTACAAAAATTTTTTTTTAAAGCTTTAAATAATAACTGCACAGCAAAGCTTTGTAGGTGTTTTGTGGGTTCTTTCTCTCCACGGTGCTGTTAAAGGAAGCATATCATCTGTGGTAGACTTTACACAGCAGCTGGTGCCAAAACTTTCACTTAAAAAAGCTTATCCTGAGTGAAATCAAAAAGATTTGTGGAAACGATGTGCAATGCACAGTGTATGTAGGGTTAGTACTGCAGGTGGGAAAAAGAATTTACTATCAGTCAAAGAATACAGAAAAAGAAGAATCACTACAACACAAGACAGCAGCATATCAGACCAAAAGATCCCATTACAGAAGATATAACTAAACAGGCAAGGAAAGTAATACACAAAATGATACCAAAGCTTTCAGAAGACAGTGATTTTAAGTAAGATGAACTGAACAATATGACTGAAATATGAGTGGCCATTTATCAAAGTACTAGTGTCCATGAAAAGATTCCAAACATAAATCCAGGAGACTAACAATGATATTGAAAGTATGGGCTGCATAAGTGATCAGTGTGAGGACATAATTTCACAAACAGAATACAATGATGCCTCCAAAGAGCAACTACTCAGAAACCAAAAAAGCAATAGGTAGTTATGAAAATGGATCCACCAGTTGTTGGATGGTTAAAAGACTAACAGCAATTGGAATGAGTGAAAAATTAGAAGAAAACATGAATGGCATAAAAAAACCTACTTCCAAAACTCAAGGCAGAATACTTCTCAACTATAGGGAAAGAAATACACATACAGATAAGAGGGGCATGCAGGGCACCATGTAGCCAGGATCAAAAGAGAACTTCTCCACACCACAAAGTGCCAGATATTCATTACAGGGACAAAATCTTAACAGTTATTAATGAAAGCAGCAAATTCCATGTAAATGTGAAGTCATCAGAATTACACTAGACTTCTCAACACAAATTGTTAAGGTCAGGATGCTGCAATGAAGTTTTTCAAGCCTTAAAAGATAGTAACTTCCAAATCCAAGTTATGCATTCTAAAAATCTTACTTCCAATTGATGAAGTGGTATTTCTACAAGGACCACCTTGAAAATTGATTAACTTCTAACAGCATTAAGAAAATATTTCAAGGATATTCTATAAAAAAAACAGTGAAGCCAACAAGGATAATAAGTAAAAAGAATGAACATAAAGAAATAATTAAGGAAATCAAAACTGGGAACCCAATGTAATGACAGGAACAATTTCATACTATTCAGAAATAACTCAATACAAAGAGTCTCAATTCCTCAATTAAAAGACACAGACTGACAGACTGCATTGAGAAACAAAACCTAAGCATATGTGGTATGCAAGAAGCACAATTACTTCAAAATGAAATTCACAGAATAAAACTCAAGAAATAAAAACACAATATTCCATGCAACAGGAAACTGGAAAAGACCAGGAGTAGCTATCCTAATTTCAGACAAAACAGATTTCAAGCCAAAACTAATTAGAAGACATAAAGAAATTCAGTACGTTGGTTAAGGGTAGAATTAAACAGGAAGAGATGATAATTACAAACATTTATGCATCAAACACCAGTGCACCAACTTTTATAAAACAAACACTAGGTCCAGGGATTTAGCTTAGCGGCTCAAGCACTTGCCTGGTAAGTGCAAGGTCGTAAGTTCGATCTCCGGTACAAAAAAAAAAATAATAATAATAATAAAACAAAACACTATTGGACATGAAAAAATCAAATACACACCAGTATAATTTTTATGAGAAACTTCAATAACCCACTGCAACAAATGAACAGATCAACTAGACAAAACAGTAACAAAAAATGTCAGTGTTGAAGGAAACTTTTGAACAAGAAGCCCTAGTACATATCTACAGATTGACCACCTAATGACATTATTACATATTCTTTTCAGCAGCCCATGGAACATTCTCCAAAATCAGCCATAAACTAACCCATAAAGCATCCCTATGTAAATACAATAGAATCAAAATTGTTACATATGTATTACCAGGTTATAGGGCAATAAAACTAGAAATCAGTGTCAAAAAACTCTAGAAAGTATGTAAACACATGGAAACTAAAGAGTATTATCCCATAAAAATAATGAGTCTGTCTTGGTTACTTTTCTCTGGTTATTGAGACAAAATACCTGACACCCAAAGTGAAGGAAGGAAAGGTTTATTTCTTACAGTTTTGGAGGTTTTAGTCTGTACTCAGCTGTTTCCAAGGCAAGGTGGCATGGCTGAGGGGCAGCTGTTCATGGCATCCCACAAGCAACAAGAGTGGGAAAGCAAAAAAGGAAAAAATACACCTTCTTCCCTCCCTTATATTGCATGTTGGCTCCACCCCTGGGTGGGTGTAGCACTCATACGACTAAACTTAGGGCTAGATAACAAACCAATCACAAATGCTAGATTCAGTCACTTCCATGACTGTATGAGGCTTGGGGGGCCACCTAGACACAAACCATAACAGAGTCTCAGAAGAAATTAAAGAAAACATTAGATATTACCTAGAATCTATAATACTAAAACAACATAAAAGAAGGGAAAATGGCCCTAAGAGGGAAGAACTTAATGGATGAATGCCCACATCAGAAAAACCAAATGTGTTCACATAAACAAAATGCATCTCAAGTTCCTGGAAAAACAAGAGAAAACAAAATCCAAAGGTCTGATGAAAAAAGAAAATATAAAGACAAAAATAGTAAAGAATGAATTGAGGGCAGACCATGCAGGGCCCAGGAAGAGAAAAGTCAGCGACTCCCAAGAATCAGCCATGCTGGGACTGGGAGGAGCTGATCAACCAGCCAACTAGCCAGGATTTCTGGTAAACCATGCAGACCATGCAGGGCCCAGGAAGAGAAAAGTCAGCACCCACTGTGAGCCTACTGGTGCACAGGCTGAGAATCACCAAAGCCCCTCACCCTGTAAGCCACCAGCTGAGGTGAGCCTGAGTTGATAGCAACTGAAGGACTGTAGTATTTGGTTGAATTCACAGGCCTGGGGCCAGCAGTCTGAGCATATATAGGGAGGATAACAGTATGCAATATGGCAAATACGGGGGATTTTTCCTATCTTGTTTTTTAAGTCTAATATTGTTCTCACTGTTTTGTTTTGCTGTTATTAATTTTTTTTCTTTACTCAATATTCTGTTTTGATTGATTTTATTCTGTTCTGTTTTGGTCTGATTTTGCTATATCTGATGGAATGGACAACTACTGTGAAGATAACAAGATATACTATGGTAGCTATTATTGTTTTCCTATTATCCTGCTTTGATGTTCTGTACCAATTTCACTGCTGTGTTTTGATTGGATTTATTGTTTTGTTTTGTTGGGTTTTATCTTTAAAATAAAATTAAAAATTAAAAAAAATGAATTGAGACAAAAAAAGAACACTGAAAACCAAAACAAGGTATCAAAGAGCTGTTTGTTTGAAAGAGTAAATAAAATGGACCATCTCT
This sequence comes from Cuniculus paca, assembly GCA_004365215.1. Lineage (NCBI taxonomy): Eukaryota > Metazoa > Chordata > Mammalia > Rodentia > Cuniculidae > Cuniculus > Cuniculus paca. The sequence continues at coordinate 10,490 of RJWT010026971.1, read as the reverse complement.
TAGTCAATCTTACACAAATAAGAAAAAAAAGACACAAATCCATTCAAAAAAAAGCAAAATCACAATAAACTTGCAAATACACCAGGCAGGATTAGTCCATGGCTATAAATGTCCTATCAGAAAACCAGAATAAGTTTATGTAAATAGCATTGTGATGCAGCTCAAGGTCCTATAAAAACAAGAGCAATATATATCTTAAGTTAGTGTAAGGAAGAAAGTTATGAAAATCACAACAGATATGAATAAGATTGGACTAACAAGGACAACCCACTTTCTGGGCCCCTTCTCTCAGATAGCAGGTTTTCTTGCTTTCAATAAATTCTCCTTACTAAATAAATAAATTGAAATAACTGTAGTGGGTTGTCATGGCTTGTCTCTAGATGTCCTCCCAAAGCCTCGTGCTGTCACAGGTAGAGCTTTTTGGAGGTGGCTGGATCAAAAGTGTGTGGTACTGGGATGATGGAAGGATTCATTCACAGTGCAATGCTAGGATTAAGGGCATCACTGCTACACACCCTAAGAGTGGGCAGCCTCAACACGATATAAGGGACAGAAAGAGCCTTGCTGCTTGTTGCTTGCTTCCTCACTACTCTTTGCTGCTCTGCTGCCTTCTGACTGCCATGAGCTATTTCTCCTCTGTGATTCCTCTCTGTCATGCCACCCTGCCAACTATGAACTGAAACCTCTACAAATTGTAAGCCAATTAAACCTTTTTTCCTTTAACTCTGGGTGCTGGGACAAAATTATGTCAGCAACAAGAAAAGTAACTAAGACAGGCTGAATGGTGGCCTCCGATAGGATACGTCCACTTCAGAAATTAACTATGATCTCATATGGAAAAGCAACCTTTGCAGATGTAATTAAGCTAAAAATCTTGAGAGGAGGATATGCTAGATCACTGGGGTGGCCCCAAGTCCACTAGCATCTGTCCTCATGAGATACCCAGAGAATAGGCCCACAGGAAAGAGGAGGAGGAGGAGGAGGAAGAGGAGCAGCAGCAGCAGCAGCAGCAGCAGCAGCAGCTGGTGGAGGTGGTGGAGGTGGTAGTGGTGATGGTGGTGGTGGTGGTGGTGGAGGTGGTGGAGGTAGAGGTCATGGGATGACAGAAGCAGAGATTTGTATCCTATTACTACAAACTGAGAATACCTGGAATTATCAGAAGCTGAAAGATGAAGGAGGGACCCTCCCATAGAGCTTCCAGACTGAGCATGGACCAGCTGCTGCTGCTACCTTGTCCTCTTAACTTCTGATTTCAGGATATTGTCGTCTAAAGCTTTCATGTTTGTGGTGATTTGTTACAGTGGCCCTAGGAAACAAATACTACAGCTAATATTGAGTGAACTCTTGCCCAATGTCTGGCACTATTTGCATTTTACACATGTCATAACCATAAAGGTCCATTTTATTCATTCTTTCAAACATGATGTCATTTTATGATGGGAACTGAGATTCTGAGCTGACAACTCACTCAATCACACAGGGTTCTCTAAGTGGCACAGCCAGGACTAAAGCCAGGTAGTGTGGGCTCTGGGGTCCATGGCAGGCCATGGCACCATCTGACAAAAGCATGACAATAGGGCAGGTGGGGCTAGGCTCAAATTGTGATTCTGCCATCTGAATCACAGTGCCAGACCTCCACTGGCCTACCTTTCTCAATTATCACAAAGGATCCTAATACTTCCCTGCTGGACTTGGGAGGAATTTAAATACAAAGTCTGGGCTATTCCGCCTAGTGCCTCGCACAGAGGAGGTGCTTTGTAAGTATCTCCTGAGTGAATGGCTACAGTAAAAGTGAGATAATGTGTTATCTATGGGCCTGGATGTCATTCATGGCTAGGAACAGTCATTTCAGAAGGCTGAGGTAATCTAAAGGCATATTCCTCCTTGTGAACATAATGAATACTGGTACAAGTCCTTTCCTAAACTTGTCCATCCAATCCTGTCCACTATGCCATGAACTCTTGGTGGTGGGTGGGTGGATGTAAGCATTTCAGGAGTTGAATTAGCCTCAATTTCACTCCAAAGCTAGGGGGGTAGGGCATCCATGCTAGAATGAGAAATAATTCTTGGAGCTGAGCTCTCTGTCTTCAAATACCAAGAGGTGATATTCTGGAACCTCCTGGACAACTTGCTGTATGATGTTCAACACTGAAGACAGGCAGTAACTCTAAAACAGCACTTCCCAGAAATGCTCATATGTAAAGGTTCACACACACCAGGGCCTTCCACCACAGCTACCTACTGGTCTTATCATGTGGTATGACTTGTATCTAGCTGACCCCAAAATTTATAGCCTCACGTGGTCATAGGTGGGGCTTTTTGGAGCTGGCTGGATTTAGGGTATGTTATACTGAGATTAAGGATATGAGAACTAAATTAGTCCACTGATAAGTTTAGCATTGTTCTGGGTATGGATAATAGGAAGCCCCACCCTGGGTATGGTTGGCACCACCCAAAGATTTATAGCCAGGATGGTATAAGAGGGAAAGGGAAACTTGCTCTCCTTGCAGCTGCTCTTAAGCCTTCCCTGCCATGGACCACTTATCATGTGTAATACCCCTCTGTCATGACAGCCTGCCTTGCAGCCAGCCAACTATGGACTGAAACCTCTACAAACTGTGAGCCAAGATAAGCCTTTCTTCCTTTAACTTTGGTTGTCAGGTATTTTGTCTTAGCACTGAGAAACAGCAACTGAGACATCATGGTAGGTGGCCTCTACTCGCTGGCACTGATGACACAGCATCAAAACCCTGAACCAATCCTCAGAGAGATCAGTCACAAGCAGCCCTTCCAGGGAGAAACAGGCCTAATTTTCAATCTCTTTTGTCAATAAGGAATAAACAACCAAGTTCTACTAATTAGAGATGCTAGGCATAGTACAATTAAACATCCCTTTTGTAATTGAGCCTCCCCAAGTGCTATGCATGCTTCATCCCCTTTGAACCTGATGGCTTCTGGACAGGATGTTTTTTGGAAATGAGTCAAAGCAGCAAGAGGGCATAGGCTCACAGCCACACCTGTTTCTGCTCTGTTTCTAAAGACCAAGTGGCATCAAGCAGTTGTTTCTCTGCTCTGAGCTTCCAAGTCTTTCCAAAGAGAAGGACAGTAGAGAAGGGCTGACTCTAGCTAACTACTGCTTGGCATGCATTGCCACCCTAGGGAAATCATCCTATTGAAAGATCTGACCCAACGGTTGACTTAGAAGAATGTAAGCCAATAAGCAGCATATGCTGGCCATCCAGACACAGGGATTCATACAAGATTGTTCAATGGCTGGGTGTGGTGGTGCACACCTGTAACCCCAGCACTCAGGAGGCAGAGGTAGAAGATTCGTGCATTTGAGGCCAGCCTGGGCTACACAGTGAACTGAAGGCCAGATTGAATTGTATAGTAAGAGCCTGTCTTGAAAGAACGAGAGGGAGAGAGGGAGAGAGAGAGAGAGAGAGAGAAAGAGAGAAAGAGAGAAAGAGAGAGAAAGAGAGAGAAAGAGAGAGAAAGAGAAAGAGAAAGAGGAAGGCAGGCAGGCAGGCAAAAGAAATTGTTCAATGAATTAAGTAGGTTCAACCAGAGTGACACTTGGAGTTCTGCTGGCCATACTGAACAGAGACTTGCTTTTTCCCTTAATAATAAACAATCAGCATCACTGCAGCCACTATTGTTTCCATGAGGGAAGCATGGGAAGGATGGGAGCACCGAAGGACATTAAGAACAGAATCACGTCAAATGGACGAGGGTGCCAGCACATCACAGCCCTTGGGCTCAATATGAAGCTAAAGCTCACAGACTCTAGATTTTCCAGTTACCTTAGGCAAAAAAATATTTGCAGAGCTGAGGCCAGAATGGATTGGACTCTCTTTCTTTCTTTGGAAGCATCGCAACTGTTACAGAAACTGAGGGTCCAAAGGCCCTGTCTAGTTCCCACATTTTACTTGAGACTCTAAGTTTTCCTATGAAGGCCAAGACTGAAAAAAGAAAACTCAAAGGAAATCCACCAATCCCTACTTCCAAGGAGAGATTACAAACTCCTTAAGGACACAGACCATGTCAGTCTTGTCTTTGATCCCTAGTTCAAAGTAAAATATTTACCAATGCAGGAAATCAAGACACTCAACCCAGGTGGATTGCATCACAGTAAAATAAAGCTTTCATAACCCGTTGGACCTCCATAAGCTTTGGCACTCTAATCAGCATTATTCCCACTATCCACCATCACCACCACCATCTACTGAGTGCTGACCAGATGCAGACACTAAGAGCTCTCCATATCTCATCTAACTGAATCTTTCTAACTCCCTGGAAGGCAGGTCCCTTCTGTGGGAGCCCACAGAGCTACCTTATCAGAGCTACCTTATCAGCAAGGCTCTTCCACCCATCACAGATGCACCCACAGGACTTGCTTTCCCAATGAAGTAAGAGACACATGTAATTTCTAGGTAGAAGCTCCATAAGATCATGTGTGCTCAAGCTCTTTTGTCTCTCTATTACAGCCTGGGTCTGGGCACAAGAATGATGACAATATGGAGCACAGCCCCTGGCAACTCATGGAGGGCCTATAGTATGAGGGAGACAGAAACCAATGTTTTTCGTTCTATTTTAGGGTAGTATTTGTTACTATGTCATAATACAGTCTACTCTGAAAAATGAACCACACTACACTTTTTATAGATCTGAAAACTGAGGCTAAGAGAAGCACCCCGTCTGAAAACAGTTACCAAAGCACAAAGGCTTATACAGGTCTAGGGGACAGAGATGGCTCTGGCCACTGTTTCTAAGTTTCTCCTTCAAGCCAGCTGACTGACCTGGGGTTCTCAAAGGCAACCTTGCCCACTCCTGGGAGACAGCTTTCGGAGGGGCAGACAGGTCTCCACTAGCCAGCCCTTGCTCTTCCACCACAGCCTCTCTGACTAAGCTCTGGTTTGTTCTGACAGTTACCACTAAAGGCGCAAGTTCTCTCTGTAACTGACAGATAATTGTAAACACAAAATGGAAACCACTTAGATTAAGACACTAGGAAAATCAGGGGTGGGTGACATTATACTTGATATAATGGCTTCTTATAATTGACAGTGAATGAAAAATAAAAACAGCAATGTGACTATCTTGAGACAAGGAAATTCACAATCCCTTGCTGTTGCATGGCGCAGGCAACAGTATTAAGTTTTAACCAAATTCACCAACTATTTTCTGAATGTCCTTAATGGAGATGCTATGATGAGAATTGGGAATCAACATTCACTCATTTAATAAAATACTTAATACCCTATTGAAGGTACTGAGAACTCAAGCACAGAACTGAGAAACAGCAAATTCTTTGCCAAGTGATGCTAAGTGCTATGTAGGAAAATAAAGCAGAACAAACAATATTATTTCATTCAGGACTGAAGTGGTATTTTACCCCCTACTTGGGATGAGCTGGAGGCAATCTGATTTAATTTAAACCTCAGGCAACTCTCTTTGCTGGCCATTACTAGTCCCATTTAAAAATGAGGACATGAAGACTCTGAAAAAGCAGAGATCTTTTAGCTCCATCACTTACTAGTCATGAGGACTTGGAGATATTACCTGTGCCTTAGTTCTCTCCTCTCTAAAACAGAGGCAGGAATACCCACCTCATGGTTGCTTGCTATTACACTTAACAGCATTTGGCACAGGATTTGGCATACAGTAAGTACTCAGTAAAGGTCACCTGTTATTGGAGGTAGGCGTGTAAGTGCCACTCTTCCCTTTAAGGATCTCATTATCTCATAAAAGACAAAAGATAAACCCATGAGATTAGTGAAAGATAACATTACAAAGAAACCTGGTTGAAAAAAGCATGATCCAAGCACAGTACAAACCAGAGTCCTAAAGGGTTTCTCAAAGAATGAGTTAGACCTTGAAGGATGGGGAAGATCTGAAGAGTGGGAAGGTGAAGTCAACACACGTTCATGAGTAGAGAAGGCAAAGCCTCAAAACCATTTGGAGTTATCCCACTTATGTTAAAAAAAGATAAGTGTATTTTATATGTATGTGTGCAGGCATGTGGGTCTGCACATACATGAACTTGAAAGGATGCATACCAAGTTTTTCACAGTAGGGTTTCTGGGACAGGCACTGCTTATGTTTTATACCATATATAAGTTGTGCACTAGTGAATTTCTCAATAGTGTCCTATTGACAAAAGTTGAATATCAAAAGCATATTTTCATATGTGTTACTTAAAAATACTGAAGTGTGTCTTTTAAAAGATAAAAGGTAGAAAAGCTAAGTGCCGCCAAGTATAAGGAACAGCAAGAGCATGTATGAAGGGGCAGGATTCAGTAAAGAAGAAATTGTAAGTAGGAGACAAGAAGGAGAAAGTCAAGGTCCTGCTTTAGGATCAGTCAGAAAATTTTTACAACAAAGCTAACACAAATTTTCCAAATATCTCTTATGTTTTTCTATATAAACGCATTTTAAAAACTCAAAATTTTCTTTCACATGTCAATTTAAAGTTTATCAAATCCACTGAAAAAAAATGCAGAGTACCAATGCATTATATTATGATCATAATATAACATTCCACTCTTAAGCATTATTTCATGTCTTTCAATAGTTTTATACCTTTTATAACTGGTGACTCCAATGCTTGGATACGGTGCAGATATTTAAAATAGCAAGAATCAAGGAGAGGGAGGAGGTCACTCTCCCAGAAAAGAAATAAACATCTGTGGGAGTGGGTAGATGAGGGGTTTTCAACTTACCAAAACTCTTGGCCAAGTTAGATCTCAAATGCAACAATCAGTTACATCTCTAACCATTGCCACTTGCTTTGGTGTGGACACATCCCTCAGTTTTTGAGTGTCTGGAAGAACACCATTCAAACTTTGATCAACAAAGTCATTTTCCTCAAAAACCAGAATGGCAGTCCTACAGATTTTGTAGGTGAGAAGGCTGCTATTCATGCACTCTACAGGGTGGGCAGTGCCAAGAAGACACCTATCCCTCAGGAAGAGATTATGTAAAAAGAACAGGTCAAGGACCCCTCTACCAAGATACATCTGTTCCTATCTGATCACATAATCTGCTCATCTCCAAGAACAGGCAGTGATGTGTCTAGGCACAACCTGCTTGGATCCCACAGACCAGCTGCCCAGGGAAGTAAGTTCATGAAACATGGCAAAACAGCACTGACTTTCACTCAGAGAATGTATGCATTCACTTCAAAGAGAAGAGGAAGTCTTTTAGAACAAGCTGTCAGAGCCCCCTGATGCTGTTTAAATTGCTCACTTTCCAGCCCAAACCTAAGTTATTGAAGGTGTGGAAGTCAGTCAAGATGGGTTTCTATTTTTTAAGAAAGATTTTTTTTAATAATATAAGAAATTCACATGCAACTACTTGGAAAAGTATGACTAATCAGAATAGAGCCTATTAACATGGAGAAAGAAATTTAATAAGGAATAAGTATGTATACTATATTTAGTTAGAGGGTTTGCACAAGCATAGTCATGTGGTTATTATGTATCATTGGAAATACTGCAAGTGTTAATTCAGCAGAAATAGGAAAAAATTAAATTAGGATTTAGATGGACATGTCTCAGTCAGAAAGACTCACAAGACATAGTTCAGATGGAATGGAAGAGGCAAGGAGAGTCCACATTTTGAAGATGATATAAATAAAGGATGGAGTCACAGTCTTGGGTGGGTTTGGTCCAGAGCAGGGACTATAGGAGTCCAGTTTGATAGCTCCAGTCACAGGGCCTTCTTTTCCATGCTAATGATATCGTAATGAGACATCTACATGCCAATAGCACTTAGGAGTCAGAAGTAAAGCAGCCTAGGATCTTGCAATTGCGACCTTGGGAGAGAGGATAGATTCTGGGAGGTTTCCATGGAAGACAAAGAGTAAAATTACAATGAATTTATTAAATAAATGCCAACTGGCCTTGCTTGTACCAAAAATGGGTATGTATCATGAGCCCAGGATTTTGGTAGGACTTGGATCATAAATAAAAGGAGAACACAGGCCCATGAGTCAAAGAACATCTTGGTCACTGGTGCCTGTCATTCCTTCTGCTGGTTGGGTAATGAGCAGTGTATTCAAACCAAGCAAATAACAAATTTGCACTGGAGAAGAGAGGTTGGGTAAAATCCTGGGTAACAAGTGGCTTCATAAGCCCAATTCATCTCTTCAGAGTTAGTGGCAGAATAAAGCTTGCAGTTATCTGTTCTGGCCTCTATGTTCATGCCAAACCATAATGCAGTCAAACTAGAGAGATGTATATCACAGAAAACATATTCTGGATTTTGACCTCCTCAAAGACAAAGGCAGAATCCTCCATGTCTGCTACATCTCCACAGTTTGCCTCACACTCTGTAAGAAACAGTCACATAAAACACTGGTGAGTAATAAGCAGCATAAGCCAAGGCAGAAAATTCTTCCCTCCACTCATAGCTGAAGCTATCTTGATTATTTTCTACCTCACCAGTGCTTCCTACTGGCATCAAGGTGGGATAGCTTTGAAGTGAAGCTTGCCAATAGGTACAAAACCCGATCTTAATGCAGACGCACTCTGAATATCCCATACCTAGAAGATTTAGCTAGCAGGCTCTACCATGCAAATCCTGCACCCTTGCTCCTCAAGAGATCTTCATGGAAACCAACTACCCATAGTGATGAGCAAAACTCAGGGCCAAGAGGTTAACACTGGACCATCAGAAAAGAAAGATTTGAGATCCACTAACTGCCCCCTCCAAGTTCAGAAAGCATTTATTTGCATTAATATCAAAGATCATGTGATTACTGGGGGTATTTGCCCAGAGGCAGAAAAACATGGTTGGGCCAAAGAGGGACTTTTATCCCCTAGCACTGAGAAATTTAAACTGGGTTTTGCAAGCGTATTTCCAGATGATTTTGTGTCAAGAACTAATATTTCTGAGTTAAGCCTCCAAGTGAGATATATTTTTAGTAGCCTCTCTTAAATGGTACTTTTCAAAATAATCTCCTTTAAGACGGTAAACGATTAAAACACGGATGTCCAAGTGCCAAATTAAAAAGCCTCTTATAATTTGGAATGTGATGTTTAAAGTTGCTGTAGGACCGCACACAATTTGGTACTTGATCATTTAGATATTCAGCAAGTGCCACACAGCTGAAAAAAAATATTCTTATTAAGCTTCAGTACCTAAATAGCATCAGTCCTCAAATGAGATCACTCCCTTTGAAGGTTTTAAAGATACAGAGACCATTCCCGAAAAATATTTTAAAGTGAATCTTATTATAAAACTTGGGGTGATTTTTCTATCTCTCGCTTTTGAATTTAAAATTACTCATCTTTCTCTGTCAGCAGCTTGGTCATTTCAAGAGTAGAGAGAAGGTACCCCGTGGACATGGGCTGCTCACAATGAGGGTGAACAGCAAGTCTGTCACTTAGCAAGACAGGAGGGCACCTGTCTGAATAGCTGAACATTGTGGTTAGTGGAGTGTTACTATAGATACTGCAGGTATGTAGTCACATTCATATAGCTCAGAGTCCAGGGTTTAAGAAGAGACACAAAGACACAATGCTTGTCTCAGGGAAGCTCTCAGTCCACAAGGGAAAACAGAAAAGACAACAAAATGTGATAATACAGAATGACAACACTGTAGCACAAAGTGCCCTAAAAAATGTCCTTCCCATCTCTTTATCATTTCAGACTTTGGCATTTTGTGTGAGATCCCAGTGATGTGGGGTACAGCAGAATCAACTTTAGTCCCTTTTGTGGACTCTCTTACTTGTTTGCTGTCACCAGACAGAGGGCTAGCCCCAGTGGCATCATATAACTCTGCCCTGGCTTTTCCATAGGCATCTGTTTAGAAAAGATATTCCTTGAGGAAATGATTTCAGGAAATGCTGCTACATGAAGAGGACAGAGGCCTGGTGTGTGACCCCAACGGGAACTCCTCCAGTAAAGATAACTAGTGTGCTCTTCTTAATACATTTTTAAGCTTATTCCATCAGACCCTCGCATGCATGCATCAATGACACACACCCCTCTGAATCACTGTTCTACTTTCAGAAAATTCTGCTTTCTCCAGATTTCAAGCTTCCAAAGAACCCTTCTGACATCAAGAAGTCATCATCAATATGATTAAAAAACAAACCAAAGAAAAGTCCTGATACACAAAATGAGGAGAGATAAGGAGGGGAGATGCACTGTGCAGACATTGAGTGGGACTACTTGAGAGCTTCACCAGGTTCTTATCGCCACCTGAGCATTGTACGTAGAATGAGACAGACACTGCTTTGTCTGAAACGGGGAGGGAGACACAAAACAAGACAGTTGTGGGTTTTCTCCAGTGCTGCCACAAAGTCCTGAGCCTTTGGAGTATTATGAGACCTCCCTGTACATAAGTGTTCTGCTGAAATATGGAATCTATTGATTTTTCTAAGTCAGTTATTCTGTACAGAATTGTTCAGAAGATAAAAGAATAAAAATGCACACCACACACTGTACATAAAACACACAGCTAAGGGCTGGTGAAGGGTGAT
>RJWT010026970.1:0-15657 GCA_004365215.1 Cuniculus paca | reverse complement strand
GTTAGGAGAGGAAACACTTTGGGGGCCAGAGCAGAGCCCTCAGGAACTGTGTGTCACAAAGATGACAGTGCCCTCTCTGTGAGCTCACATTGCAGGGTTGCGATTGTGGCACAGGTGCCCACTAGGACACCACGCGATCCAGCACACACCTGGGCGGCAAGGACAGGGCTCCGTGTCGGGCAGAGTGAGGGCAGAATAGGAGTGCGTCTCATAGGGGCATGTTTGTGTGCGTAGGGGCAGCTCAAGCCTAGTGTAAAATGTGTTAATATGGGTAGATGCAGTCAGAAAAGAAATCAGAACTCTGATGGGACTTTAGGGGAGATTGGGGTCAAAGAAAGGCTGTGCAGATGATTGGCAAGATGTGGGCAATGGAGACGGGGAGAGAGAAGGTCCTGTGTACAGAGGAGATGCCTAGAGCTCTGACCGTGTCTAGCAGCTTAGGGCAAGGAGGGTAAGGAAAGGTAAGGCCAGAGTTTGGAGGTGTGGAAGATGGAGGTGCCATTTCTAGGATAAGAAAGCTCATGGGGAACACAAGGATGGAGTTGGACTGAAAAGAGAAGCACTGTGGCTGGAGAGTGGGATTCTGAGCTTTGACTTGGAAGAGTTGAGTAGAGGAATTAGCAACAAGTAGATCAGAGCTCTGAGACAGTGTGGAGCTAGAGGGTCTGGCAGACCCCGGCCAGGGGACAGTGTTACCCATTGGGCCTGCGTGTGGTCACCCTGAAAGCTCTCTCGGAGAAGCTCAGTAGAAGGTGTCTTTCAGGTAATGAATGAGAAAGTGGGCAAAATGGCAAGGGGTGATGACACTTCTCCTGAGGACCATGGTGGGGAAGAACCGGACTAGGTTATGTTTGTTCCGATGTCTAAGCGTGGGGGCACTGTCGTGGCTCACTCAGCTTTTGTTAAAACGAAGGAAAGTGACATGTGGAATGTCAGTCTAAGTGGAGCCAGGAGATATTCTGGATTATTCATTTTGGGATAGAAGACATTTCTCCTGCACAGGAAAACTACCCATTGCAGAAATAGGAATGGAAGATGTCAGAGGAGAAAAGACACTTGAGGGGGAGCGGGAGCGAACACACGCTAGTGGGAAAAGCTCCATAAAGGGGGAGATTTCAGCTCTATAGAAAGATCAAGTCTCTCTACTTGGCCCCCACCAGTGGGCCCCACAACCTCGGCAGAGTCTGTCTCAAGGGCACCAGTGGAGAGGCAGAATTTGGAAGGGAGTAGTTACCAATTCTGCATTGCTAAAGAATCTGGGAGCAAGAGAACTTTTCCCTCTGGGCAACAGAAAAGGGAGAGAATGCATGCGGAGCTATCAAAAACCCTGGGGCCTAAGAATCCCATATTGAAAGAAATTATATTTTATGACTTCTTTCTTCTCCACAAGGTCAAAAAGCAGAGTTGGTCTCTGCGAATGCAGGAAAAGGAGATCTGGGGTACGACAGGAGACGGGAGGGTTTCCCGTGCCCGCGTAGGGAATTGCCTCGGAGGCCCATCAGAGAGGAACTGAGAGTGGAGCAGTGGAGGTAAATTCCCCGTGAGTCAGACGTTATGAGACTTACAGTGGCTCTGGCCAGGATAGTTGTACGCAGCGTCCCCAGTGGTGCTCAGCTCTGTGGCATCGGGGTGGAGGATGCGGACCCAGTCAGGGTGGCCTGCCTGCGGGTGAGTGAGCGGAAGCAGGGTCAGGACTCTGGTCAGAGCCCAGGAGCCGACCTCGGGGAGGTCAGTGGAGCTGCAGAGGCTCTGAGAGCCGAGGAAGGAGGCAGGGGAAAGGGCTCCAGATCTCAGCCGGCTTCAGAGAGAGCGAGAGCAAGGGGAGACGGGAGGGGAGAAAGCTGCGGTTAGCGGGAGAAATTGTAGCTAGTGATGTTTTGCCCTCGTCCGTGTACATCCCGCCTGGGCTGTGTATCTTATCTAATCATTTTCATCGTACTGGCTGGCTCGTCTGTAGGACTTCTGTGTTCGTTAGAATGAGATACCCTGGGAAAGGAAATGTAAAATCGTGCCTCTCGCCCGCCTGCACGCTGTATGTAGCAAGACCACATTCAGCGGCCGAGTTAGTCCCAGACAGTAAACTGCATTCTCCGCAGATCCCCTCAGCTTCCTTGGGTGTCTGGACTAGGACCGCTCCTTCCTGCTCTGCTGCCGCCCGATCTGAGAGCCTGAGTCCTGGCCGGGTGCCTTCCGACCACTCTTCCTTGTCCCTCCCCAGCTGTCTTCTCTCCACAGGCCTCCACAGCGACCTGTTGAGAGCCACAGTCCTCCCGGTGACTTAAACGCTGACTTGGGACCACACAGTGTCCCCCGCCACTCCACACCATCAGACCCCTTGTTCCTTCTTTAACATAGCCTCATCCTTCTCCTCACTGCACCCATACAGCGGTTCCTGGTGTTCCTCTCCTCAGGGCCTTTGCATTTGCTGGTTCCCAGGATCTGCGTGATACTGAAAGGCATACCCGATCATCATCTTTAGATTTTCATCACCTTTCTTGGCAAACCTTCCCCGATCCTGTCATATTGAGCGGCACTCCCCACACACAGCCCCGGCCCCTTCCCAGGTGTATATCCCCTTCTAACGTGCTGTTCATTTTTATCCCTTCGTTGGCCAGGCATGTCCAGGAAGGTGAGGGGTTTCCTTTGCTGGTCTATAACTCCAGGCTCACTTTCTACAGTGGCTCCTGGCCCAAGGACGCTCATCGAATGAATGATGATTGAATTACCTGGCTGGAAAAGTCATTTACACCATTGTAGAAAACTGGGAAAGCACAGAAAAGCATAAAGAAGAGACTAAACATGGTCCCTAGGTCTGTGTAGCTGTAGTTCAGTCTCATCCCTTTTTTCCTCCTGTGCACGTAGAACTGATGAACCAACAGGGCTATCGGTGAGGAATGTGACCAGGAGGATGGAGATCTGAAATCACATCTGCTGAAATGCTGTTTGATGGATATTGGGGGAGAATATGAGAAGGCTGTGGTGATAAGCATTTTAGATGCTTAAAGAGCTGTGGCGTCTAACACAAATTATTTACACTCTACATAAATCTAGACTAGGGCAGAATGCGTACTAGTGGGGAAAGCCATAGAAAAGGCTCCTTCTGCTCTGCAGAAAGACCAGTTCTGTCCAGGGGCCACCTGCCAGTGGGGAAAAACCTTTGGGGAACAGGGTTTGACATCGCTAAGTCAAATAGAAACTCTGTGGCCACCTGTCCGGTACATGCTCCTTGACGCCTTTCATCCAAAGAACCAAAGTAGCAAAAACACATTTATAAAACTTTTAACAGTTTTAAGCAAGTATCAGTAAATTTTCTAGAGGTCATAGGAAGTTTCTTATATACCCGTGGATATTTTCCTTTTTTGTAAAATATCCCGCCTGCTTCTCGTAGAGTAATGACTTGCATGGACTGCCTGTTTGCTCAGCGTTTTTTGTTGCCACTCCGCTGGTCCTCACAGTTTAAGTGTCATGCTACCTTGGAAAAGTGTGACAATGCATTTAATTAGTCATGACTAAGACAGATGTGACAAATAGTCCATTTTCTTTTAACAAACCTATTCCTCTATTTTTAGAAATGTGTTGCTCCAGAAACATCAGGAACACATTAAGCTACATAATAACTGAGATTTTAAAGCTATGTTTTGAAGCCCCTCTGAAGCCAATTGATATAAACACAGCTAAGCCTGTCGTGGTCATGATGTCATTTGTCCTGTAAACATCTTTTAGTCCCTGGAGAAATCATGGCAGACACACCAGCAGAACTCATAAACAAGCCTTTGGAAAATGCACACAAAGAAAAGTCTGTAACTTGAGTAATTTATGTTGAAAAATCACAGGGCATGTTGATGATTTTATAAATGAAGTGATAGAAATAACAGCATCTAGTGTTTTTCCTTTGAAGCAATTGATATTTTCAGAGTATCTATTTTTAAGAGTCACATGAATTCATTTGAATTGCAGACGTTCTGCTGTTAAATATGCTATGAATTATTTAATTTATTCTATCTATATTTTAAATCAATGTGAAGGAAAACTTTTTTGGTCTATATTTGATAGTGTTTTCATTTCAATTATTCACAAGTAAATTTTAAATTTAGATTCTAGTTAAGCCTGACACACTGCATTAAAATTCATGCTATGATTACTTTTTCAGATAAATTTAGTGATAGGTAAGTCAAATTTTAGGCTTGTTTTTTATTCCAGCAAGTACCAATACAAGATGTGGCTGAAAATTTATCAAATGCTTCAATTTTAAAAGTTTATTACAGCAAAAGACACATTGCCATTAATTCCCCTCAAAATTCTCCCCTTCTTTTTGAAGGACTTATCCTATTGTCTTAGCAGTTGACTGTCTGAAGCAGTTCTGGAGGCCTCTTTCCTGAGTGTGTTTAGTTGCACTGTTGTGGCCGCCTTGATTTCCTGAATCGATTTGAAACATGTACCTTTCATGGTTATTTTGACTTTGGGGAAGAGCCAGAAGCCACACAGTGCCACATCTGGTAAGGTGAAACATTGACAGCAGTAAGTTTTTATTGGACAGAAATTGCCATACATGGTTGATCAATGAGGGGTATCAAAATATATATATGTATATATATATATACATGTTTGTTACAGTTTGTCTGGATGTTCCCCTAAAGCCTCATGCAGTCGGGGGGTGGGGTTTTCAGAGGTAGTTGAATCTAGAGTTTGTGGCTAATTCATGGTTCAATGCTGGGATGAAGGGTGTAAATGCTGCCCCTGTCCTAGGGCAGGAACCCTGCATACAATATGAGGGACTGACAGGGACTTGCCTCTCATCTCCCTCATTGCTTTTGCGGTCTTCTACTGCCGTGAAGGTCACTCCTCTGCCTTGTGCCACTCTGCTTTGGAGCTGCCGATTCTGAATTCAGACCTCTACAAACTATGAGCTAAATAAACCTTTCCCCCTTTAATGTCATGCTCAGGGTATTTTGTCTCAGCAACAAGAAAAGTAACTAACACAGGGTTCAAATAAAACAATATTATTAGAGTACAAGACACATTGCTGTCGATGCCCCTCAAAGCATTTGCCCTCTCTTCAAACACCTGTAAGCCATCCTTCTTGACAATATATCTTTCGCTATAATGTTTTTTAAAGTAAACATTCAACATGTTTTTGACCACCTCTTGCACATGGCACGAACAAGCCCTTCCTGTTAACACAGGTGAAATACAGTTGTTCTATAATGAAGCCCAGGGATGTGGGGAGACTGCTGCTCCCCAGTGTCATTCAGGCGGCCCAGCTTTGAGCCCTGGGTTCCTTTGGATTACCAAGGTGACTGAGGGGATTTTTACCCAGGTAATTGTGGTTGGATAATCTGGCCTTTCTTCAGATTCGATTAGAATGAAGCATCTTAAACAGAAACACATGGGTGCGTTAGAGCAAGCATCAGAAAGCTCCAGGGGCCATAAAAGAGTCATAAGCCCTTATAATTGGCTGGCAGCTTTCATCCAGATGGCTTCGGCAGCATTTTAAAGCCCTGTAAGGAGAAGCAGGACAGATACACAGCAGCGTGCTTTCCAGTCACTGTTGTGGTCAGGTTCAGTGAAATGTGAAGGATTCACATTCCTGCCTCTTTCTCTGCCCCGTCCAACCCTTTCATAGCCACCAAGGTCTTGATGGCAGAGAAAAAGAAAGGATTTTCCCCACCCGCCAGGGCCCAGGGCCTGGAGGCTGCTTTCCTGAAGAATTCTGCAGTCCCTGCAGGTACTGTCTAACTCCTCACTGCTGGACATCACCATGGTCTCCGCCCAGATGTCCCTCGTAGCTTATGACAAAGTGGGACAGTAGGGGTAGGGTAGAGATGGTGATGAGGGGCAGGAAAGAGCTCAGAAGGGGTCCTGTGTGTGATGGGACCACTGAGCCCCACTGATGACTGGAGTGACTGTCACCTGGCTGCACCCTCTCTGTGGGGGGCCTTCATGCCACCCAGTAGGGGGCTGGAGTGGGTGTTCTTGTCCCCATCTCCTGCTGCCTTCTAGCTGAGTTCGAGGTGATGAATTTAGCAGTTACCCAGCGTACCGTTACACATTGTACACATGTATTGAAAAGCCATGCTGAACTTCATGAATATATACAATTACTATCAACTAAAATATACGTGTTAGTAAAAAATTAATGAAAAGTCAATGTAAAAATAAATAAAACAGTCAATTCCGTGTCATGAATTTCACATCAGTGAAAAAAAGGCAAGAGAGGGCCAAGTATTTTTTAAATGTTGTTTTCCAAAATCACTTGACTGGGAAGCTATTTCGCACTTCAGACCTAGTGTCAAATAAGGACAAGGAGGGGACAGGGCTTTCTCCTCTGAGACAGTGACCCAGGTGACAGTGCCTGCTGCCTGAGTTCCTGGATGTCTTCCACCTGTAGCTGCCCTTGGGGATAGAGCTGGAGACCTGCCCCTCACCTGTGTGTGATCAGGCACGTGACCTACTGGCAAGGTGACAGGTGGAGAAGGGGCAGGCCAGGCAGTCCATCGCTCATGAAGTTAGGAATATGCTCCAAGAGGACCTCTCCAGAAATTCAGTGATGACTTCTAAATATCTTTCATTTTCTCCCTTCAGCAATGATTTCTAAAAATCTTTCACTTTCTACTTTTTTTTTGGCTTTGTGCATTAATTTCTTTCTATTTTTTTATGCTTCAAAACAACTTGAAAGTTGTATTTGTCAATCCAGAAGGGCACCATCCAATGAAAACAAAATACGAGCTACCAATCTGAGTTTACACTTTCTGGTGACCTCATTTAAAAAAGCAAAAGCAGAAAGACATAGATGAAATTAATTTCAGGCATTTTAAAAAAAATTTTTATATACTGTTCTCGGTGTCTATCCGGGAAAGCCAGCATACCCCAAACAGAAACCCTCTAACATGCAACCTACAATATAAATAATTTAAGGGGCAAAATGAAAGGAAGTATTTCGATTAAGCAAAGACTTAACTTGCAGAAAACAGGGAGGAAGACTTTTGGAGATGAGGGGGAGACAGAGAGACAGGAGTAGAAGGGGAAATAAAAAGGATCAAGGTGGACACATGATGCACCAACTGCCCAAAGTGAATGTAGCCATTAGGGATCGCAAACAGACACTAATTAAAAAATAAACATTGCAGGCAAAAAAAAAATCAATGTTAAGATTATCCATGAGATATTTCACTTTAAGTTTTTGTACTGCGTCTTCCATGCCTGACATGCGTTTTGCACTTGTAGCGCATCTCAACTTGGACCCTTCATCTTGCACGTGACCCGAGCCACAGGGCTTAGTGGCACCATGGGGACAGTGCCGCGTGAAAGTTAGTACTTGGGAGGCCTCTTTGGTGCTGGAGAGGACCGGGGAACTTCTGTGTTGTGCAAGCGCAGGGGTCTCACAGCCTGGTGCGTTCTTCGCTTCTGTTTTGTAGATTCTATTTATAGAAGTCGCCGAGCTCTTAGTGCTGTTATCCACTACAGGAAGCAGCTCTGCTGCTGTCCCGGTCCCCAGGGGTCCTGGCGAGGTTCCTGGGGACAAGGATTTGTGCGTGTGGAAGGAACTCAGTCCCTTTTGCAGAATAGAAGATGAGTCTCAGAGCTGAGATGAGGGAAGCAGCTCTCTTGGCATCTCAGGCTCATCCGCAGGGAACTTGAACAAGAGATGCCCCCGGAGCTGTGTTCACTGTCAGGCTCCTGTGTCCCCCTGGGACCTGGCCACTGTCAGTGCAGCTGGCCGTCTGCAGAGTGTGCAGGGCCACCATCTGGTGCGAGATTGCCTGACTGCATTTAAACCTCTCAGTGCGCTGCCTGAGCCACTCAGCCCTAGGACAGACTGAGCCAGGTCTGTTCCAGACACATGGAGCTGTGCCCAGCGACGCCTGTCCCCATGCAGCTGGGCCGTGGAGCAGGAGGGATGTGGGGAAGCCCAATTCTCATTCGACCCCTTGGTCAGTCTGGATGTGATTCTGTCGCTTTGGCACTTGGGCTGTGAAGGCAGGAGGCCGACCACATCCATGCAAGGACAGATTTTCTGCGTGCGCTTAATTTTAAGGCTTTTTTTTTTAAACAAAAGCCTCCACTTTTTTTTTTTTTTTTAGGTATTTTGATTAAGCGAAGACTTAACTTGCAGAAAGAAATTTCAGACTGGAAATAACTTCAGCCAAATCAACTTTGCATGTTAAAGTATAACCTGCTTATAGCTAATTACGCAGCTCTCTCTAGCAGTTTGAAGTGTGAGTCCTGATGACAGATGTCCGGCTTGTTTGCCCTTGTGTCCCCAGAGTGGCAGGGTCTGCATTGGGCTCTGAGTGCTTAGAAGCATGGAGCATGGCCCGCTGTCTCGTGGGGTGACGGTGGATATGCGCGCCCCCGCCCCCGGCATTTAACAGGAAGCACTGACAGCCCAGGAAAGGCTTACGGGAGGGGGGAGGCTGGAGGTAGGAATGGGATCACAAAGAAGAGAGAGAGAGGAGAGAGCATTAGCCGGGAGAGAACAGCTGTTGTCACAGCCACGATGACTGTCGCATGGGTAGCTCTCTTCTAGCTGCTCCTCTTTGCAGTTCTGTGACCAGCTTCCCAGTTTGGTTCTGCCTGGGCTGTGGCTCGGTAGCTGTGGAGGGCTTCCAAAGCCCCGGTGTAGACATGAGTTTTGGCTGGTGACTGCCTCAGGAGGTACATGGAGGCTAACTTCATTTTCAGGGCTAATTTATTGGTAAGCGATTTCACCCAAGACCACTGTGGCTAGGGATGGAGTGCTGTGTCCCCGGATGGTGCATGTGCTGCGAGCTTGTTCCTCATGTGTTGATGTGGGAGGTGGCGTGGAGTCCCGCACAGGCGGACCCTGGTGGGAAGCAATTAGGTCGTGGCAGATGTGCCCTCGGAGGGAGTTAACGAACATCTTGGGGAGCCACGTTAGTTCTTGTTGGGGTGTTGCTATAAAAGAGCTATCCTGGCCCTGATTCACTCTCTGGCAGCTGATCTGTCTGTGTGATCTTTCACTTGTGCAAAGGGTCCTCCCAGTGTGATGCTGTCCGCAGAGAATATGCCATGCCCTTGGACCTCAAGAACTGTGGGCTTCATAACTTTCTTTCCTTTATAAAGTACCTTGCTTCAGGCATTTTGCTGTAGCAACAGAAAACAGACTAACACAAAAAACCAATGGAAGTCCCCCCATGAGCCCCATCCCATCAACAAGAAGGGGACTAATGGCTCATAGCCCAGTACTTGTCATCAGGACAGTAACCTAGGATTGGATCCAGAGGTAGCTGCTTAGGTAGGGCAGGGAAGCAGAGAGAGTGAGATGTGGAAAAGAACCAAGAAGATTGTGTTGATTAAAAAATAAATGTATCCACGTATGGTGACACACACCTGTAATCTGGGAGGATGAGGCAGGATGATCACAAATTCAAGCCTAGTCTGGGCAATTTAGTGACTTGGGAGGAATCTGTCTCAAAATTTTAAAATGGGGCAAAGCAAAACAAAAGTACACAAAAGTCAAGCACACTAATTTGTGAATTCAAAGGAATATTTTGGGCCAGCATAGGAGAATATTTAAAATCACAACTAAATTGAAAAACCTAGGAAACATGGCGGTTTCCAATGACGAACACATTCTAGTTTCTGTTATTTATGTCCCTACAAGGTCTTTACATGTGGGGCACACTGCTGATTCATCTCTGGGTCTTCCAGGTTGCCCAGCACATGGCCCAATTCATAATGGGTTATCTGTAAAATTTCTTTATGAAGGAAAGAATCAACAAGAGCACACAGAAAGGCAGTTGGAAAATCATAAAATCTTCCACAGTGTAAGATATCAAATGGATTTTAGGTACAGCGGGCACCATAGAATCTTTTATTTTTAACTTTTATTTTTATTGTTAATTGTGATAAAACACACCTGACATACAAATGATCACCTTCATCGTTTTAAACTCCCCGGCAAGGCTATTGATAAATACAGGCACCATGAAATGCATTATCTTAACCATCGTACCTTTTGGCAGTGTTGAGTATTGCAGGTGTATGCAGGTATGTGCAGTATTGCATAACCTGGTTATGCAGCCAATCTTGAGGATTTTTCCATCTTGCATAGCTGGAGCCCTGTACCCATTAATCCACACATTCTACTTCCTGTCTGTGAATGTGACTACTCCAGGAGCCTCATGGATGTGGGATCCTGCAGTGTGTGGCTTGCTGTGAGTACTTATTTCACTGAGCACTGTGTCCTCCACATTGGTCTGCCTTGTAGCTCATGTCAGAATTACCTTCCTTTGAAAACGGAATAGCAGGTCACTGTGTGGGTGCCCCGCATGGCTTTTGCCCGTTCCTGCATCAGTGGACGTGTGGGTCACTTCTGCCTTCTGGGATTGGGAACGATACTGCTGGTACCCTCACTGAACACATCCCTCTTTGAGGTCCCGCTTTTAGTTTTCATAACTATCTACCCTGATACGCAATTGCTGAATCATGTGGAAATTCTATTTTTAAGTTTTTGAGAAATGGCCATACAGTTTTTCATAGAGGGCTGCCCCATTTTACACACCCACCAGTGGGGCCCAAAGATTTCAGATTTTTCATATCCTTCTTGCCAGCGCTGTTCTTTTTAATCATGTCCATCCTCATGGACACGAGGTCTAAAAATGCTTTGTACCAGATCACTGCACGTGACTGCCGAGAGAGTTCCTTCCTTAGTTTCCATCTGGCTGCGAGGCTTAGGAAGTCATTCCAAGGCAGGCATCACTTTCAAGTCCGAGGCTTCTTATGCATGGCTTTGAAGAACTCTTTGAATGGAATGTTTTGTGGGGGTTTTTCAGTTTTTAGTTTTTACTAGTCCGTGTTTGCAGTGCCCCACAATGGAGTCGGTGCGTGTACATTACACATCTTTTTTCATCCACTTCCCCCTTCCCCGTCCTTCCCCCTTCTTCTGTCTCTTGTTCTCCCTTCGCATTTGCAAAAGATCTCTCTCCCTGTTTCCTGTTCTCGATCTTTTATTTTGCTCTTTATTTATACTTTGGGCTTCTCATGGAAGAGGAACTGCGCAATACTTAAGCTTGTGTGTCTAGCTTATTTAGGGTGCTCTTTTGACAGTAGGGACTTGGATGAAATGTCCAGAACAACTTCCTGTCTCAAACTCAAAATGAAAAAGTGTAGAATTAAAAGGCAACTACAAACTGCTCTTCCGTAAACCAGACTGACTCAAGGAGACGTTCGTATGAGTAGGCGAACAATGCCAGGCTTGAATGCGGCACCTAAAGATAGTGTCTGCTTAGGGAATTCGTGTGCAGAGGAGCTGTCCAGCAGGAGAGAGGACACACGCAAGGGCTTTTTTTATTTTTTTATTTTTTATTTTTTATTTTTTTGCAGGTAGTATCCTATGATTGCTTGTTGCCGGACAAGTACAGGCAAAGTGGTGTGTGCTCGTGTGTGTGTGCCTGTGTGTGTGGGTGTGTTGGGGCAGGGAGTGTTTCTTGTATAGGAAAAAATGGCTCCATTTACACCATCCCTCCCTGTTTACTGCATGAAAAAAAAATATATATATACTTTCCAAAGGCAGGAGGGTTTAAGAGCGTGGATCCTGTGACATCACCCTGCACAGTTAAATATCAGTTGAGCAGCTGGTCTCAGCGCGGTTTGCAATGAGTTATGAGGCTCTGAAACTTTCTAAGTTCGTTGACGCCCTCGTGGCATGATATGAAGACTTTCGTTTAGCGCTAGTGTTTGTTTTAATGAGGTATTGCCATGCGGTGCACTCAGATGCAAAACACATGATGTACCCCAGGCAAGAGAGAAGCAATAACTGTACAGAGTTTCGAAGAAGACTAGTCATACCACAGGCAACCATTATAACAGAAAAAATAACAAGAATTTTAATACAGTTGTCTGGCCAAATATATTAATTTAAACTGAATGCCTTTTAAAAATATTATAGCTGTGAGGCACAGCGTTCCCTTGGCAAGCATCTTCAAAACCTTCATTTTCTGAGGATTCGCAGAAAAGTATTGAAGTGGAGCCACTGCTGCCGGGATGTACATTTGGAAGAACCACTAAAAAGTCTTTGATCATTTTATGAGAGGCTTCTTTGAGTTTGACACAAAGAGTCTAAAATAAAAAGAGATGCATTTTTATATGGGCGGCCGTCTTTGTATTTCCCTGAGAGGGTGGATGGCTGACTTATGTGGGGAAGCAGAGCCGTGGTCTAGAATTCTCCCATTGCAAAGCTGGGTTCTGCATTCCAAGCCCTTCACCTGGCTGTGCTGACCTGAGTTCGAATCCTAGGGATGAATCTCTGTTTTTGTTGTTCAGAAATGTTACTGGAGAAAAGGATTCTGTGACCTTGCTTAGGTGTCAGCCCTGGGTTTAATAAGACTTTCTTTTGTGTATGATTTCATTTAGAAATGTGAAATCTCAAAGTGTAATACTTTGATTTAACACAATGAGCATTTTGCTGATTTCTAGGTTCTGGGCACACAGAGTGGAAAGGGGCTAGGACCCTCCAGTGGCTTACAGGTCATTCATTTCTTGACCTGGTATCTCTAAAATCCATAGATGACTGACTGAGAGAGCACTGGGGGGCTTGTTAGGTCAACGGTGTAATTTAATGTTCGATTTCTTTATATTTCTTTCGTGTCTGCCTCACATCACCATGAGAACACGGGGGCGATGGTAGCCACTATGCCTGTAGAAATCACAAACTGGCAGGTGTGCGGAGCTGGAAGGGTCAATGCTGTCAAAGCCTCAGTCTCTCCAAAGAGCTGTTCTGACCTTGGACAGATCCGGACACGGGACTCAAGTCAGAGACTTTTACCTTCCCCCGTGTTTCCTCACTCTGCTTCCAAAGCACTTCTGCATGCTCCAAATTATGCCAGACAGCTCCACTTTTAAAATCCCAGGCAAAGAATCAGCTGTCCCAAACCAGAATTGTTTTGGGTGAAGGAACAACATAAAGTGTCAAGGTTCCCTCTGGATTTATGAAATAACCTTCAGTCTCAGAAATTATTTTCCATCAAGCCGTGGAAAGGGGAGCCCACAAATGCATTTCTCTCTGACTACACTGCTCACCTCTAAACTCTGTGCTGTCTTATGTGGGGGCAAACATCAGTGTATTTTTTTCTTGCAGCTCAATGAAGTCAGAAATTAGCATCCTTGACTCATGTAACCATTTATCTTGTCAAAAGCTTCACGCGCCCAATTATCACCAGTTGTCCATCTGCACCTGTGCATAATAGGAACCGGGTCTCATAATCTTTGTCACTTCAGATCATCTGAGACCTGAGCTCTCTTTTGAGGCCCCCTGTCATTCTCTCTGTGACCCACAATTGTTTTAAAAGCAACGTAGAAAATACTACTGTGCATACTTGGGCCAACACAATGTGACTTTGAAAAGGCAAGAGAGAAATCATGTAATGCTAAGTTCTGTCTCTTTCACAGGTTCGTTCGTTCTTTCTTTCTTTCTTTCTTTTTTTCTTTCTTTCTTTCTTTCTTTCTTTCTTTCTTTCTTTTTTCTTTTTTTCTTTCTTTCAATGAACTGAATGATCTGTGCAGTTGTTTTAATTGAAGGGCAGATTTGGGGAAGCTTTGTGGGCTGGGTTCTGTTTCGCACGCTCCGTTGTGCTGTCTGCGTTTCTCTCCTGCAGCTCACCGAGCCACGATCCGTAATTGGAAACACACACATTCGTGGCTCCTGACTGCAGAGTGGCACGGACGTTTTCCCATCTTTGTTCATTCCTGTGTTGTCTCTGTGCCATGATTTTTCAAATTGGATTCAAATTTGCAGCTTTTAAAAGAAAACCACAGGAACATGATTTTTAATCTCTTGAGATTTGTCTGCCCCTGTTCAACATAGAAAATAGGCATTTCCTTAATAGATTCAAGGCAGATACAGAAAACAATTAAAAATTGCATCACTGAAGTTAGCAAGCTTTTCTCTGTATCTTAAAGGCGTTCGCCCATTAAGGATGAGTGGGAGATTTTTGCCGTTGGCAAGTGTGGGAGATGAGGGGCGGCTGATTAGGTCCTTCTTGAGAGTGCCAGGGGCCCGCCAGGCTTTGTTTTGAGCAGTAATTTTAGCCTTCCACTGGATTCCAATTTTGGGGTTGGGGGGCGAGTCCTGGAAAACCCATATGGCCGAAAGCAAAGTGATGTCATCAGGCGGGGGCTTACCTATCGAAGACGAAGAATCCCTCTGCTTGTTTAATTCATGAGCTGTTTCTGATTATCCCACGGAGGGAGGGTCTCGCTTTGAATAATGATGCCTTGACATCCCTTCCGCGGAGAATCTGCGCCCCTGGTCACCAGATGTGTTAGGGCAGGCGCTTCCAGCCCCCCGATGGCAGGGTCTTGCGAGCTGCAGCGTCAGATGCTCTCTCTGCATTTGTCTTTGCTGGAGGGAGGCCAGACCTGAGGCCCCTTCTCCCTGTCGCTCACCCCAATTAAGGAGAGTTCTGGTTTCCAACACCCGTTATTCAATCCCTGCTATGAGCCCAGCCACTGTTCTTGGGCGGGCGTGGAGCTTTGGCAAGATTGCGGTTCAACTGCTGCGCACCTCGAGCCCTGTGGATCCTTGCAAGCTGACACCAAGCGCCCTGAGTGCCTTCTAAGATCGGGATTGGGACGCACAGATGTGACTACGAAGCCCTACCTCGTCATGGGACTTTGAAGACCACACGCTCTCATAGAGATTTAGTTTCAGCTTTCCATGCGGACTCTGGAGCGCGATGATGCCTACTGATACGAAACTATGTAGAAAAAGCTTGGCTCTCTGGCCCCTGGTCACTGACGTGTGCTCAGCCTGTGGCTGTCCAGTATTGGAACTGCCCCCTAGGGTGTTGTCACCTCTGTAAGACTCCTCGCAGCATGGATCGTAGATGGACAGGAACTGAGCGTAGTGCAGGCCAGTTCTGCACCCTGTGGGACAGTCTCCTCCCCAGAGTGCTGACAGAGGCTTGTGAGTCCCTGACTTGCCTCTCTTCTCCTGTGGCAGCTGCTAGGCCTTTCTGCAAGGTGCACCCAACCAGCAGTCTTGGATGCACCCGCTGCAGCCACAGAGCGAGGGCGAGCGCGAACAGCCCTTCTTCAGATGAGCTCTTCTAGGTGTTACAAAACGACACGCACTCGTGCACTTCTTTTCCAGCATGGTTCCTCCCGTTGTTTTTCCCTGGTTTCTCTTTTCTAGCCATCCTGCTTCTATTCCTCCCATGGACGGACTCCCAGCGCTGCTGTCGTGGTTGGAGATTCTGCCCTTGCATTCCACGCTGGTGAGCACAGTGCCCGGGATCTGACCCAAGCAGCCAGTTGGTTCCCAGCCTTTGGAGGGCTTTCGCCACAGTGCTCAGAGAGTGCTGCTTTCTGCTCTGAGTTTCCAGGGAGAAAGAGCTTCCCTGATTGTGTATGTGTGGTTCTAGGGATGCTTATTTTCTCATTTAAAAAGCGGAAACAATCCATAAAAGTAGCATGAAGTTTTTAAGAAAAGAAAACCCTCTGCATGGTTTGGAATTCTACCTCATAGGAATAACAGTGGAAGAATGTGCCGCCACTCAAAATGAAAACCACTAGGGCAGTGTAGGATCCCACACGTGGAAAATGATAGAGCCATTTGGTTTCATGTTTAGAGAGTTAGGAAAGGATGAGCACCACAACATTAATGGTAACGACACAGGGAAACTGAGGTAAGCCCAG
>RJWT010026969.1:0-15642 GCA_004365215.1 Cuniculus paca | reverse complement strand
GAGAAACTTCTCTAGTTATGTATAGAGAAATGGCCAAAGGGGTAAGATTAGGTAGGAGGTCCTTCTGTAAGAAGCTGAGAGAGGGCTACCTAAAAGGATCGTGACCCAGGGTGATGGTATAAGTGACGTGGGTTCCAGGTCCTGGCCCCTGCTCGGAGACTGCCTGCTGGCTGACCCTGAGCCAGTGCTTTCCCTCTCTGGGCCATTTCTGTTCGTCTGTAAAAAAAGGGAGTGGGCCGGATAATTTCTAGGGTTTTTCTAAATTTAAGAGTCTGCGATGGAGTAGAAAGGTAGCCAAGAGGTATTTTGGTCTCGATATTATAGGAAGGACCAAGTTCAGAGTGCCCTGAAAACCACTAAAAGGGACTCTGTTTGTGGCCACCTAGTCATTACTCCTGACTCACTCCCCAGGTGAGGGGCTGATCTGCACTTCTGTCCACCTTGTCTTCCTCAGGCCCCTTCTCCCAGTGGATTCCAATCTGCCCCCATAAACAGTGCTTCCTGTTAGCATCCAGTCTGCCCCCATAAATAGTGCTTCTGGTTGGCATCCCAAAGGCATGGGTGCTGGCCTTTAGGGCCTGCTGTGGGTGACTGAGGTCATTGTGAGTAAACACAGCAGCCTCAGCCACTGCCATTATGAAACACATGTCACCTGGGTGGGTCATGTATTTTATAGGAGGTCATGGACTGGGGCATGAGTCACCAAAGTGTCACCTTTGATTCACCTTCAGCCTCTGTACTGCCTCAGCTCTTCCTCATTCCCCAAGGGCTCTTTCCCCAGTCAGAAATTTGTGTTAGGTCCTGGCTGCTGCTAAATGCAGCCATGTGTGACAAATCCAGGTTTGCTGGACCTGGATTTAGAAAATGTCATTCTTAATGGGGCAGGCAGTACCTGTCTTGCTGGATTGCTGAGATTACTTTGTTTTGGTTTGGTTTTTTGTTTTGAGCCAGGGTCCAGTATGTTACTCAGGCTGGCCTCAGACTCCAAAGCTCAGAGACCCTCCTGCCTCAGCCTCCCAAGTAGCTGAGACTAAAGGGGCATGCCAACATGCTGGGCTTGCAAAGAGAATTTCAATCCATCCTCCCACTCATCAAAAATGTTTTAAGCACCTTCAATAAGTCAGGAGATCCAACCAGTCAACATAATCCATTTGAGTATGGCTCTCAAACTTTGGGCCTATAGTTAAGAGCATTTTGCATCATAACTCCATATACACACAAGCGCATGTGCACATGTATGTGTGTATTTTTGCACATGAAACGTACTATGGTGTTTTCTATTCTATTTTTTTTAATACTGGTTGTTATGCACTAAGCTGACTTCACAACCAGCTTAAAGGTCAGGACCAGTGATTGGCAGACCATTATTCTAGCCTTCCTGGACCCACTTCCCACCCTCCACTGACTTAGGTACCCTTCTCTATGACTTCACAAGCATCCCAAACAATACCTAGGGGGCATGTGACAGCAAAAATATCTTTATTTAGGAGCTGCTTGAGGACAGGGACCTTGTGACTGTGTCTAATTCATCACTATGTCCACAGCATCTCACACAGGTCCCACAAGTTGGAGCTAATTAGATGTAAAATCAAAAGCAAGCAGGGAAAGCACCTGCTCGCAAGTCCCTCATATTCTTCAGCTAATTATACAAAATTCAATACGTGGTACACAATAGACAACTTATAACTTTGAATAATGAAAGCAATCCGTTATTTTTGGTTGCATCTCCAAGTTTTCAAAGCGGCTTAACAGCTAAGAGAGGCCTCAACTCAGCAGCTCTCAGGCTAAATCTGATGCGCAAAGGTTTTCTTCGGTTGGTTCAATGCTTGAAATTGCTTAGGTTTGAGCATCTAGGTGGGGCATCCAACTACCCAGGTCACCACTCCTTTCTGCTATCTGACTCCCAGCAATATCTATCATTTCTGTTCCCCACCTTAAAGATACTGAGCTCGTATACACTGAATCTCATGCAAATTTACCATGCAGAAAGAAAGCTGGGAATGGGGTATAATCCCAGGATTAGGACACAGGTGTGATGGATGAACTCAAACTTGCTCTCACCTTACTACAAGCTCAGCGTCTTCCCACTCATATCGGGACCACAAAGCTGTAAGTGATAGGAATAGATGTTGTATATTCCAATCAGTACAGCAAACATAAAGCAAAAGCAGAGACTGGGTTAAGACCTTTTATCCAGCAGGAGGCCAGAAAGCTAGTAGGGGTCAGAGGGACAGCACA
The DNA here is from genome assembly GCA_004365215.1 of Cuniculus paca. NCBI lineage: Eukaryota > Metazoa > Chordata > Mammalia > Rodentia > Cuniculidae > Cuniculus > Cuniculus paca. Next base: position 13,404 of record RJWT010026969.1, on the reverse strand, counting down.
GTGTGGGGTTGGAAAGCTCTGGAACCCATACTTCTAGTTGGCCTCTATTTCTGGATGTACCACAGATCAGCAGACCACAGACCACAGACCAGATTTTTCCTCTCAGAACTGCACTCCTATGTAAAATGGGCCCAGCTAGAAGAGCTGCAATTAGGAACAATGGATTAAGCATGCAAAATACATAGCCCAACACCTGGACCAAGACAGGTGTTCACTGATTGGAAGTTGTGGTTGTTGTCATTATGATGATTGTTGACTCAGGCTGGAGAAGAGAAATGAGTTAAGCCCTGGGACTTGTTCAGCTTTCTCTAGGTGCTTGAGCACCAAGGAGTCTCTAGGGAGATAGATGTGATTGGATACATGCAGTCTTTCTACCTCTGTGAGGAATTTGCTTGGGAAATGAAATGCTGCAGCTTTGTAGGGTCTTCAGGCTCTCATGTATAGCGTTCAGAACCTGCGCCAAGCACTGAAGGTCCACTTTCCACCCTCCAGTCTCTTCTACCCCGTGTTCTGGTCCAGCCAGGCTGGCTGCCACCATCCACTGGTAAATACATCCAGCACTTTTTATTCTTTATTCTCCTCTCACTTATTCCCCAGCACAGAATGCCCTTCCTCTTTTGTCTAGGATCACAATCCTCCTCATCTCTAGATGTTCAGCATGTAACAGAAACCCATGAAGTCTTTGCCTGTAATCACCAAGGAAAATGCGTGGCCTCACTTGTATGTTCACAGCCAGTGGAGATAAAGCTGAGAATAGGAAGCTCGCTGCGGAGGATCCTAGCATTTTACCAGCTTATCTCATGTGCTCGTGGTACCTGGTCTCAGAGAAGTTAATAACTCTCGTGATTACACAGCTAGTAACAAAATCAGAGTCAAACTCAAATCTTCCCCCAAAACCTGTTTGCTGTGGTTTGAATATGGGCAGGATCCCCCAAAGGCTTGGTCCCCAGGGGGCACTATTGGCCTTTTTGAAGGTGGGGCCTTCTGAGAGGCCCCTAGGTCCTCAGCAGCATGCCATCAAAGGGGATTGTGGGACTTCAGTCTCAGTCCCTGTGCTTGGCTTTCTGGCTTGTGATGGAGGTAGTTTGATCTACCACATGCTTAAATGTTCATTTTAGATTCTAAAGACAAAAACACCCCAGTACCCAAAATGAGATGCTATCTTGTTTGAAAAGGGGTCTTTTATACACTGTGAGCCAATAAGAAAGCATTTGAAGATATGTAGGATAATTACCTTTAATATGATGGGAAACTGGCAGATTAACCCTTCCCACACATCCCTTTCACTCCTATCAGGAAGGATAAGCTGGAGCCGTGTTGGCTGTTTATACACGTATCTCTTTCACATAGCTGTTGCTTGCTTCGGTGTTCCTAGTAGGAATCATTTGCAACATAACTGTACCACTAATCCTTACTCCCTCCTCCCAATTAATGATACCCCATGCAAGTGTCTCAGATGAAAGGCACATTATTAATATTCAAAGAAAAAAACCCCTTGTAACCACTTTAACATATACAACTAACAATGAACTAAATTTGCTTTGTGGAAGACAGAGAGTGAGCATCCCAAATTAGTTTATGTAAAAGCTGAAATTCTTCCCCGAAAGGTCTCAGTACCATCCTCAAAGAATATCCTGATCATCAGAAATGCCGTCAAGATTCCCGCCAACATTATCCCCTTTGTTGTCTGAAATGTCGAATCAAGCACATCTGGCAAATGTCCTAGAGCTCACAAATCTTTCAAACAGCATATAATTCCCAATGGTTAAAGAGATAACGCCACCGCTTAATCGTGCTGCTCTTCAAAATAGCACCAACTTTCCTTCAATCAGAAACAATGGCTTTGGCTTCTTAAAAATATCACACACCAGTGATTATTTGCAGAGGGCCCTTTTGCGTTTGAACCTGTGGATTCCAGACAGAATTTAAAATCGAGACCATGAGCCTCATTTGAATGCACACTCCATTAAGTGGATAGTAGGAAGGGGTGTGAATTGAGGTCTGAACAGTGACCTGGCTTGTATGATTTGGACTCTCTGGGAGGGCAGGACTGGCTCTGCCAGGATGAAGAACAGGAAGATGAAGATGATGATGGCAGTTGAGCATTATCATGCACAAGACAGTCCACTGGAGAGATGGGGAGTCCTCAGGTGAGCCTTGGTTGACAAAGGAGGAAACTAAGGCTCAGTGAAGTTAAAGAATTTCCCCCCAGGAAATTTGGCAGGAATAGGGTTCATACTCAGTCTCACTTGCCTCCTGACGTTTTCCTCTTTCCATTTTGCCTGGCCTGCTCCAAGATCATCTATCCAACAGGGAAGAGGTGAGAATCCCCCAGACACTGGTGTTTTATCTGCTTCTCAACTGACATTAGAAAAGGGTGACATCTAAGCTGCAGAGTGAACACCTGGAAACAAACGACCACTTTGACCTTCTAAAGTTTTTCTGGCATTGTTCAAACAGTTGAAAACTGGAAAGAGGGCCGGGGATATCGCTCAGCAGCGCAGGGCCTGCCTGGCAAACACAAGGTCATGAGTTCGATTCTCAGTACCAAAAAACCAAAACAAAACAAAACAAAACAAAAAAAAAGGAAGAAAAACCGGAAACATCCCAAGTGCCCAACAGGAGGAAACTGATTAAATGGCATACGGTTTACTTTTACAATAGAATAGAGTGCAGCATTAAAAACAGCAATTGAGAAATTGATCTATTGATATTCAAGTGTATTCATATTCTACTTCAGGTGAACAAGTAAGATAACAATGATAACCAGAATTTGCTGAGTATTGCTATGTTCCAGTACCAGTTAGGCACATCACATGTATTCTTACATCTCTGTTCATCTAGTCCTCATGGTAACCCCTGAAATAATTATCTTCATTATTCCCACTTTACAGATGATGAAAGTGAGGTGAAATGCCTTTTCCAAAGGTAGCAGGGAATAAGTGGCAGAGCTGGAATTTGATCTCAAATCCAGCTGGCCCCAAAGCTAAAAATGACAATTGACCTGGTTCTGAGTGAAGAGGTGGTGTTTACTAGTGAAAGAAAGCACCAAGGGCCCAGTGGGATAAAAATTACACACCCAAAGAGTGTAAGATTACGCTGGTGGCACCTTTTCCTAAGACAGTTCTCTGGCCACTTTATTGCTCAGATACTGGCCAAGAGACCTGGTGGTGTAGCTCAGTGGTTGAACATTTGCCCATCATGCAGGAAGCCCTGGGTTTCATCCCCAGCACCTCAAAAGCAAACAAGCAAAAAACTGGTCGATGCACAAGTCTTTGAATGTCAGTGACAAATCAAGACTCCTGTCTGCCTTCCCCAGACAGGCGAGAAGCCTGAGATCCAGAGAGGGAAATCACATGCCTGCCCCACACAGCCTGTCTGTGCTAGGGCTGAGGAGAAACCCGGGTTTCCCGATGCCAGCCACAGCTCCTTCGGAGAACCCAGGCCCCCTCTCCAGCCTGCCTCCCTTGCGGTTTCTGCAAAATGGCCGTGGGAGTCTCCTGCATAGCTCCCTCCTGTCATCTCTCCAGCGAGACAAAAGGCAATTTACCGAAATGTTATAATCACCTGGAGGCTGGCATGTGGGGCATCTCTGCTTTATCTGTGGTATTGTTAGCAGCACCATAATGAAGGCTTTGTGGAGGGATAATATCACACTTGTAACTGCCAGATAAAGTACCCGCACCGATCACACATCCCTTCCAGCAGACGTGGGCATCTTTTGCAAGCGAAAGGGGTAAGGAGGGAAGTTATAAGCATTGAAGCCTCCACTGTGCCGGGGACTGACCACATCCTGGTCATTTGAGAACATTCCATTGTCCCTATTTGGCAGACGAGGAAACTGAGGCTTGGGGAGTAGGTGATTTAATAATTTGTTCATGCCATTATTAAGAGAAGAACCAGGATTTGAACCGAGGTCTTTCTGAAATTGGAGGTCATGCTCTCAAATCAGTGAGATAGACCATGGCCTAGGCAAACCTATAGATCTTCTCCCCAGAAAAATACACTTGGATCCACCAACAGAATTTTGCCTACAGAGGGCAGGACAGGCCACCTGGAACCCATGTATCCTATCAAGACCTCTGCCCTAGGAATGGCAGCTTGCCTGCTTGCTGCCCTCCCTGACCTGTGGAATTGTACATTGCTATCCTCTCATCCCGGCCGAAAGGCCCTGGAAATTCCCCTTCCAGCCGCAGTGCCCATAGGATTCTGGTAACAATGCATTCCCTGCCCCCACAGCAGCCTCCTGGAGGCCTTCAGAGGACACGGCTTCCCTTTCCTGGCTGGAGTCAGCCTGGGCCAGGCCAGCACCAGCATAGTTTGTTTGTCTCCTTTAAAAGAAGTGCATGTGAGGCCAGAGCCCATCTTTCCTCCTTAGCCCATGATCTAGAAATCAGGCCCATTGGCTGAAGCCCCTGGCCAGCGTCAGGTTCAGAGAAGCAGATAGGATTATGACTGAGATTCAGAGCAGCCAGATCTTACCAGCTGAGACCTAGAGCTAGCCTCTTAATGTCTCTGAACTTCAGTTTCCTCATCTGAAAAATGGGAGTAGAAATAAGACCTGCATTATCAGGCTGTAGTGAGCCTTAAGGGCGATGATACGGGGTTAGAGTGAGAACAAGCCTGGCTGTGCCAAGCGCTTGGAGCTAGTCAACCACCGCAATGGTGATTATTTTGCACCTTGGGGTGAATAGTTGAAAAGCAGGGGCCTCCTTAACTCCATATCCCAAAAGAGATGCCAGTGTCACCTTGGCAAACTGCCCTCTGGCCTCTGCTCATTTAATTCTGATGCCAATTTCAAGACTGAACTAGAGGCCTGCAGTTTCCTGATCTCTTTGCCTGGCTCCCGGTCTTCTGTTCTGGATGTGGCCCCTTGCTCTCATCATTTCTCACCCACATCCAGCTTCAGACCCTTGGGCTCCCTCCAGACATAGATCTTCACTGAGCCACTATGAAGAGTAGGATGTTCCTTGTGGGCCAGATCCAGATCCCATCCAGATCCCATCCAGAACCCATCTTCCAAACCAATGCAGTGCTGGTGGTCACAAGACTGGGTCCTCCAAACCAACACATAAACAGATGATCACAGGACTGGGTTGGTGGTTCTCTGGACAGAAGCTGGGGCTTTTCAGGAGTTTCAGTGCTCAAATGACTACAAGGAACCTTCTGCCCTCAAAATATAGTTCAGGAATGAAAATAGCATAAACTACCAAAAGCATATGGAAGACAGACCAACACAGTATGATAATCTTGATCATATTGACATTAATTTAAAATATAAATGGGAGATTCTTTTCCCCCAAATTAGGGGTGGCCCTGTTTTTCTGTTACCCCAGAGCTGGATTCACAGCATGCTGTGGGAGCACAAAAAAAGTGATATCCTGGGAAAGGAGGGCGTGGCTAGGACTTAAAGGGCAAGAGGTGGGTTTTGCTGCACAGAAGGGAAGGAATGGCATGGGCAAAGCACAGAGAGATCCTCAAGATGGAGCATTTGTGTTGGAGCGTGGAGAGGAAGCAAGGAAACTTTCCTTTGGCCTGATGGACAGACTGGGCTTTGATGAGGGTGTGGGAGTGGGTCTGGGTTGAGTATGAAAGGCAGACGGGTCTAGGGTAGGCTGGAGAGAGCCTTGAGAGCTGATTAGAGAGTTCGGCTTCTGCCCTTCAGATAATGAACAGTAAGGACAGGAGTTCCAAAAGGTTTCTCAGGGACTCGACTCTGCACCTACTCACTAGCTAGGTAGATGCCTTCACCTCTCTGAAATTTGGTGTCTTCTCCTGGGAGACAGAGACAATAGCACCGACTCTGCAAGATTTCTGTGAGGATTCATTGAGTTCTGGTCTATGATGCAACACTGCAGATTCTTCTTTCCTCCTTCCTGCCTGTCCCCATGAACCCAGCCTAATTCACCCCTCACATCTGCCAATGGGACAATGAGCTCCCAAATACCAGGGCCCTGTGGCCTGTTGTACATGCAGCCAGAGAACAGGGGCATAAGGAGCAAAGCTTTAGGACAAAGGCTGTGAATGAGGTCAGGACAGCAGACTGACCTTGACCAAGTCCTTGGCTTCTCTGAGCTGCCTTAGTAGAGTGACTAAGCATCATGAATACGGTTGGTGAGCACAAATCCAAGTGTTAGTGCTCAAAAAAGAAAAGTAGGGAACTAAGAAGAATGGCAATATAAATAGTGCTGGGAATTTTGCCCTCCATTCAGCATACACTTGCTTTCCATCCCTGGGTGCCTTTTGCCCTCAGAGCATCTTGCTGCACAGAAGGTGGTTTTAGTAATTAAGGGTTAGTAATCACCCATAAACTCAAGCCAACTACTATGCATCTGCACATCATCAGCAGGACTTTCTGTCCCACTAATATCAGAATACCTGCTATGTGGCACTTAATGAGGTGTCCCCCTTCCACATGGGATCACCCAAAGAGATTTCTAAGGCTTACTGTGACTATGGATGTTTTTCCCTTAGCCAATGACCGGAGCACCCACAAACCCCACCTGAGACAATGCACAGAGGGGTTGATGAGGATGTTGAGGCCAGGCATGCAGTGTGCCTTCAAGGCATGGCCCTGGCACATAGAAGTGCTTCCTAATGCTAGAGAGTTCCATTCCTTCCCCAGCTCACCCCTCACCAGTGATAGCCCTAAATCCTGCGCTAAACTTGATCTTGAAGACTTTACTCCAGTCATCTCAAAACATTAAAACAAAATGTAACCACACTCCCATATTAAATAGGAATTATTTTTGCTGTGAAAACTTCACAAGGATCTTTCGAACTTGCTTGGTCAATTGTTTGACTACAAGGCTTTAACAATTGACCATGATTTCTTGAGAGCGGCATGCTTACTGGAGAATTCTGGCACAACGAGGGAACAGAACCTGAAAATGGAGTTCAAGTGTAATAAAATTGTTTTGACTTCTAAATTTAATAATTAATCAAGTCTAAATGCATTAATTATAACATTTCTTATTTTCAGTTTTGCAGTTTCTCTTTTTGATATTTTAGAGTCAATCACTCTTTCTCAACCTCTTACATTTGAATAGGCCTTGACAAGCTTGTGTGTGCTAGAGTCTGCACCTCTGGCTCCCAGTAGGTGGGGTGGCATGTCCTAATCCACCCCTCAGCCTCCACTCAGCCTCCAAAAAGCTTCTTTATAGGGAAAAGCGAGAGCAGCCCAAGGCTTCCCACCTGCCTATGGCAGGCTCTGCCTGGGCAATGACCCTTCAGTCAATATTGACGATATTGTGGCCTTGGCCTCTGGCCACCACCACTGCCAGCAAAGTTCAAAGCCTCTTTCTTGTCAAGAGTTGTGACAGAGATGCCAGGGCATTGCCACCCTCATGGTGGCACTGCCTTGGCCCTGCCCCAGAAGCTCACACAGCCCTACATTTGCACTGAGGGTGTGGCACCTGCATGCAGGCTGGGAGTGCGCTTTGCTGGGCTCCCTTGATCCTAGCCAGAGTCTTCTGAGGATATGTCTGGACCCTGGAAAAGAGAGTACCCCCCATGACAGGAAACCCCTGGCCCCCAGAGCCTCTCCATGCCTGTGCTCACCTGACATTTTGGTGGAATCCTGGGCTGTCTGCCGTTTGGCAGTAACGTGATCCCTCTGCATGTGATCACACACACACTCAATTCCAGGTAGTCACACACTGCCACACTAGGCAAGCTACATGGGTCACACATACACAAGCATTCCCATGCATTAGGCAGGGTTCATGCTCACCCTCAAACAGAGCCACTCATATACTGAGGCCCCTGAGGCACACGCTGATTCATGCTGATGTATGTGCGAGAACAGGGGTGGGAACACACTCGTTTGTATGTGTGTCCACACTCCTGGATTTGCTGACTGATGCTGCAGCACATGGAACTTTCCCCTCTGCCCTGATGGCAGGAAGCGGGCAAGGGACTGCACCCCTCCAAGACTCCACTTCCCATCCTAACTGGGGCCAAGCCCATGTCGCTCACCAAAGGACAATGAACCCAGCTCCCTCAATGCTGACATCCAGCCAGGCCCTCTTAGGTGCTCAGCCCCATAAGCGCTCTTTCCCTCCTGAGGCCAGATTCTTTGTTCCTTCTGGGTCTTCTCCCTTTCCCACTCACACAGGTGGGGCCTGTGTAGCAATGGTGACATCAGATGCACCCAACCCAAAGGTGTGCCAAGAGGTAGTAGAGACTGGCTTGTGGTGCCCAGTGACCCCAATCTGCCTGTTTGCCTTCCTTGGGCTCTCATGCCCTGGCCTGCTCTCCTGGCTTTGAACAAAACTCATTAGATGAGCGGTGGCTCTTGATCCTAAAGATGCTGATCCTGTGTAAAGACCTCCACCCTGGGGCACCCCACATCCTGGCACGGAACCAGAAGTCCTGCGAGCGTGTTGGTGAGTTCCTTAAGGATGCTTATGGGCATCCATCAGAATGATGATAGTAGCTTCTACTTCCTGGCTGTCCACAAGAAATCTTGGCATTTCTCATGCACTGAGGGCAACATTAGTGCAGTCTGCACATTTGGGGCTCCTGCCACTATCTTGGCAGGTGGCCTCATACCTCTATGGGTCTCATTTCCTCATCTATGAAGGTGCCTGCCTTGAAGGTGTGCCATGAAGATGGAGTGAGGTCATTCCTGAAAAGTGCTTAGCACAGTTCATGAGAAATGCCCTAGAACTCAAAGGAAAGCCACAAGTTGTCTTTCAAGGTGGGACATTTGGGTGCATGTGACAACACAGCATAGACTGAACAGAGTTCTTGATCAGACATACCTGGCTCAGCTGCTGAGCCACCAACCTGCAGGGAGATTTTGGAGGAACCATTCCCCAGTTCCCAGCTGGCTTTGGATTTGGACAGATTGAACCAGACCTTCTGCAGAGAGCAGAGTGAGGTGTGGCCTGGATTGGGCCTCTTGACCAAGCTCAACGCTGGCTTTCAGTCCCTTATGTTCCTAGCACTGGGCACACAGTCAGCCACAGGGTTGGGCTGTTCACTTGACAGGTATTGACCATGCCACTATTAAGTGCTGGACACTCCTGTAAGCACTGGGGACACCACAGGGGACAAGAAAGCTCCGAGTCTCACTGGAGCTTATAGTCTGAAAAATCAGTGTGTAAGTAGAAGATTGCAGAGAGTGGTGTATGCTATGATGAAAATAAAAGACAAGAGAGAGTGACTGGGAGGAGGTCAGATGAGGGGTCATGAGGAGGTGACATTTGAGACCTGGATATCAAAACTTGCGATACAAGGGAGCTGTGAGAGAAAGGAGTGAATGACTTTTGTTTGGATGGTTGGTAGCAATCTCACCTGTGAGGGAACACACTGGGTCTAAGTTACATAATTCTTGTAAAGATGGTATAGCAATCTCAATATGTCTCACACCCAGTTTCTTCTACCATCTTACGTAGAGTGATTTGTGTATCACATTTAATGAATTCATCTTTTTTTTTAAAATAGGGTCTCGATATGTAATTCAGGCTGGCCTTGAGTTCACTATTTAGCCCAGGCTGGACTCGCACTCATGGTAATCTTCCTGCCTCAGCCTCCTGAGTGTTGGGATTACAGGCATGCACCACCACACCCAGCTAATGAATCAATCCAAATATTAACACAGATGAATACAATACCATAGTTTATTAAGATCTCTTCAGTCTTTTCCCACTTTTTTTCCCAGGATCCCATCCAGCATACCACATTACATTTAGTTGTGTCTCCTTGGACTCTTCTTCCTTGTGCCAATGGTTCAGGCTTTCTTTGTTTTGAGTGACTGTGTTGAAGGATACCGGTCAGGTACTTTGTAGAATGTCCTCTCATTGGAATTTACCTAATGATTTTCTCATGATTAGACCAGGATTATGAATTTTTAGGAAGGAAAATCACAGAGGTAAAGTGCCATTTTCATCCAAACATATGGCTATAGATTACTGAAATGACTACTGATGTGAGGTTAACCTTGAACACCTGGCAAAGGTCAGACTTCTCCACTGTAAAGCCAACCCTACCAATCCATACTATATTTTGGAAGTCAATATGCACACCCACATTTAAGAAGAAGGAAATTTTGCTGGCATGGTGGCACATGCCTATAATCCCAGCACTCAGGAAGCTGAGACAGGAGGATTACCACAAGTTCAAGGCCAACATGGGCTAATCATGAAAGCCAGCCTTAACTACACAGGGAGATCCTGAGTCAAAAAAAGAAAAAAAAAAAAGTAGGGAATTTTGTTTCAACTTTTTGAGAGAAGAGCATGCACATAAATTATTTGGAATTCTTAGAATCTGTCTTTTCTGATTTTTATCAGTATTTTTATGCTAGTTTTTTTTTGTTTTGTTTTGTTTTGTTTTTACTTTTTAGAAGCTCAAGAAGCTGTTAGTATTTCTAGGGACCTAGAATTATTTTATTTACATTAACAAAACACATGACATTACCAAGACATTAAATTGAAGAACAGGAAAAAATTCAATAATTATTTTAATTTTTGTATATTGTCAATACACAGTAATGAAAGATTTGGAAAACACCAAAAGCAGACGGAAGAACCTCTCTAGTCTCACTTCTCAGAGTTGAACATGATTCATATTTCAATTTGTTATCTTTAATTTTTCTTCTGTGCGTACTTTTCACACAGAACATACTATACAATTTTGTTTCTTGCCTCTCTCACTTTCTTGGGTTATTATCTCATCAAACACATTTCCCCTATATATACTTTCAATAGTGCTAAATATCATCTCACATGGTTTACAGTGACTGTCCACTACCCCCTCCCCAAGCTAGCACAATTTCCTGGCATGTAGCTTGTGTTTAGAAATTATTTGTTAAATGAATGACTATACAACAAAGTAATCATTACCTTGTTGTTAGAGTAATCATTCCCCTGTTTCCATTTTCTTGATTCTAAGTAGTTCTGGGACAAACAGATTATTCCCTGGGACACTGTCCCAGAATGGGATTACTGGGTCAATGAGGGCCAAAAACTTTTAAAAATAAAGGTACCAAACCAGAAATCTTCTTCCCTTTCCCTCTGCACCATTGGCAATTGTGCCAAGGGTGGTAATTTACAATTGATTAAAGAGTTTGTGAGGTGTTTCCCACCCCCCATCTTTTTTCCTCCCTCCTCTCTCCCTCCCCTCCTGTCAAAAAGGGGGAAATTATCTGAGAAGGTGAAGATGTTCTCAGACAATCATATTAACATATTCCAACAATCGCAATTTGCAAAATAGTAATCACAACTCCTGGGATCTGGGAGGCATTAATCAAAGCTACAGGTTTAATTCCATTTTAAATATTGATGAAATATGCTTTGGCAGTCTCACCCTGGCGTGGCAGGGCCAGGGGAGCCTCGGAGGCGCAGGGGAGGTGGAAGGAGGGTGGGGGAGCAGCTGCCGGGAGGGGAGGCATCTGTGATTCAAATTGGTGGCTGTGCAGCCAGGTAGAGAGTGAAAGGGGTAGTGAAGAGGGCTGTTAAGTCCATTGCTGTCAATTTGTAACGATCAGGGAGGGGCCTGAGGACTGGTTCAGCACAATACACCCAGTTTGTCTGGTTTCAGGGGTTACCGCTGAAGAGGCTGCAGCTGCACTGATTCGAATAGCCTGGAGACTTCAGAACTGTAATTATCAACCAGGCTGCTCACAGTGTGGCAAAAGTGGGCTCCACCAGCACTTAACTCCTTGTGTGCTGACACATCACCACTGCTCTCCCCACCCCTGGTTTGCCAGCGTTAGCCAGACTCTCCGGCAGCTTACCTAGGGGGAAACTGAGGCTCAGCGACTGCATAGGGCAGTTCTCAAAGACCAGAGCAAGCTAGCTCGCCGTAATAGGGCAGAGGAAGCAGTCCTGGGTGTGGGTGTGTGGGTGTGGGGGGGAGTTTCCTCAATACCATCACATCTGCCCAGGGTGAGAAGCTAGGCTTCAGAATCTAATAATTGACTCGTACCTCTGCTCAGCCCTTCTAGAAGAGGGCAAGTCTCTTCCCCTGGCCAGCATTACAGAGGCTCAATGAGTTGCTGTGCTTGTAAAGCACCCACAAGGCTGTCCCTGACTCTCCATCTCTCTGATCCAGGCCTGGGGCTTTTCTCAGAAGAGGAAGGTGTCCCTGGTAGAGGAGGACACCTAGGAGCATCTCTGAGCAGGGAAATCTGATTCTGAGAGCAAGCTGTTACTAGCCCTCTGCATTCCAGCTCCCAGGAAGTCCTCTTGTTCCTTAGCCTCTTCATTTGTCAAAGAGGATGGAATATCTCATCCTTTCTCTCTTAGACAGAAGGCGCTGGGCTAGGAAAGAAGGAGAGAAGGTGCAATCTTTTGCTTGTAGCCCAGTCTGAGGTTGCAGATGACTTGGAGGGAACAGATGGCTGAGGAGGAGAGGCAGCCAGCCAGTGAGAGCAAAGGCTTAGCTGGGAGCTTCAGTGAAGGAATGCCGTTCAGGACCTAGGACTCTACTCCTGGAATACAACCCCAGCGCAATTCTCCCCTGTATCCCTGAAGTGATATGCCTGAGAATGTTAATCCCAGCACTGTTCCTGGTAGCAGGGAGCTGAAGTCAACCTCCATCTCCACCACTGGGAAGATGCAGAATGCAATGTGAGGGGAGCCGCCCGGGAATACGAGGAAGCGGTATCCTGAAAACATACTGTTGAGTGAAAGAAGTAAGACACAAAGAAATTCACAGCACAATGCCATTTTTGTAAATTAAAAACACATTCGCACACAAAACGACAGCACATATTTTATAGAGCTACATGCATTTTAGGAGTATATGTCCCACCATTAGAGTGGGTCCCTGTTGTGGTGGGGGAGGGGGTGGGCATGGGTTTGGGGGAAAAGTGGGGGGGAGTAAAAATGTAGTAAACCCACAAGGGGTCTTGCACAGCGTGCGGATGGCGGCATGCTACGGACTGATGACTGACTCACTCAGCTCTATATTTCAGGTTTTGAAAAGCAGCACAGGCTTTGTAGTTGGATAACCCTGGGTTCAGATCCTGGGCTCTCTCCCACACACTAACTGTGGGACTGTGGGCAAGTGTTCTGACCCCCGAGAGCCTCTGTTTGTTGCTCTGTGAAGCGGTGGGAAAGACTGGCCTGTCAGGCAGCCACAGGACTAAGCAAAGGGAGACGACTGCATTCAGGAGCTCAGGGAAGACCCAGAGCTGCAGCTACTGCTTTTCTGTGTTCCCAAAGAAGGTACCTGAGTCAGCAGGGTGTCGGCCCCCTGTAGAAACCACAGGTTCTTTGAAGGGTCACGAACAGAGAGCCCAGAAAAGAAAGTAACATCTGAAGGTCTTGGCCCCTGGCACTATCAGCCAGGCCTGGGCCTGCAGGACTGCTGGTGCCGTTTGTGGTATATTGGACCAGGTGAATGCCTCAGTATGAGGCTGCTGTTTTCTGATGACCCCTTGCCTCCATCAGCACC
>RJWT010026968.1:0-15629 GCA_004365215.1 Cuniculus paca | reverse complement strand
TTTAACGTCCTTGCTTTTTTGTAAACACGAAGATCTACTGCTTAGGGCCTGTCATTACCTCACTAGGGCAAACTCTTTCTTGTTAACATAGAGATCTGAATAAGCTGATGTTGACTAAGTAGTTTATTACATAGAATGTGACAGATTCTGAAAATAACTTTGTACCCACAGTTTCTGTCTCTCTGTTTCTGTGTCTCTATGTTTCTCTTTTGGTTTATATTTAGCATAATTCATAATAGATGCTTTATTATTCCACCCAAAATTCCAGGCTAAGGCTCATAGGTTTGGGGAAAATACTGGTCTGTTCTGAGAGCACTGTTACTGTTTGTGAGCTTTAGGTTGTATTTCTCAAGCAAACGCAGATAAAATTGAGAAGTGTTCCTTGTCTTGGGAGGTCAGTCTTATAGGCATTGATTTCCTTGCATAGATTGGTTTCTAACCTTTTTCTCTTTCTTTGTTTCCTCCCCTGCTTGCTGATTTCGATGTAGCAGACCATTTGGGGATTGAATTCATGGGTAAGACTAAATAACTTGCTCCTTTAAACATCCTGCAAAAGTTAAGTTTTTTAATGTACATATTGTTCTCTGTCCTCATCTAATTATAGTTGAAATGTCTCACTATCAGATGCTATTAGTAGTAAAAAAGAATGTTTTAGTCCATTTTCACTAAGTATTGGTTTAAAATGAAAGACATTTGGAAAGCAATTTAATGTTAAGTATCTCTATAACCCTGCAGAAGTTGGATTTGGCTCCTGGCTTTGATTGTTTCCTCTAAGTCTTAATTTTCTTATCTGAAAAATAGGGATATTAATAGTTGCTATTTCACTGCACTTATAGATTGCTGAGTACGATGCCTACCACCTGGCAAACACCTAAAAATGATAGAAAACAATGGTTTTTAAATGTCAGTTTATGTTTTTTCCAACTCTAATTCCTTTTCTATTTCTTTTTCTTCTTTTCTTTTCCTTCTTCTTTTTTTTTTTTTATTTTGCATGATGGCTACTTTGTAGCCATTGTGGTATTGATATTAATTTGGCATGTGGGATTGTGAGCATTTCTATTTACAAAATTCTAGTATTTTAAAGAAATTACAGTGGATGGCACATTTTTAAAGCATTAGAGTACTTCTGCAGCACTACTTTCTATATTAAAAGAGAATTGCATTAAAAATTAGAGGTAATGTTAGCTAAGAAACATGAGAGGATTTCTTAAAAGTTTGGCATTTGTCTCAGTGTAGACATGAAGCCTTACTCGGGAGTGAGAGCTACAAAAGGTTAAAAGATTGCAGTTTGAATCCAGGTTGATCAGCACTGTTCCGTGGCTTTTGTGAATCTTCATTTTTTCTCTTATCTGACACTGATATGAGTACTTGCTTCATCAGTGTATATGCTAATTGTGTAATGCTTATGTCTTTACCTGTTTTCATTAAATCTATTCATGCAGTTACTCAGTGAATATTTATTACGTCACGATAAGCAAAGAAAAATGAAAAACTGTAGAAGTAAATTAGTAAAATTAGGCAAATAAACTTTTAGGTTTAGTAAGCTTAGAGACAAAAAAATCAAGTAATCAAACTTATATAAAATTGGAAATGCCTTGAGTTCTTTTCAAGGCAGGCTGATATTAGTTTGGACTAATTGATGGTAGACAATATGAAGAGAGTTTGCTAGATATTTAGGAGGTAAAATTGACAAGTATTTGAAAGCAACTGATAGTAAAATTTGAAAGGGACAATTATCATTTTATTGTTTATTTACATAAGCAGTGAACTAATAGCTAAAAATGGAATATTGATAAAAGATCAGTTTGGGAGATGTTTATTAGATTAGGGATGAAAGTTTAAGTCTAGGATGCCGGTAACATGCTTGAGAGAAGAGGTCAAGTTGGTTGTTGTATTCCTGGAGGTCTTGAAGGTTAACAAGAGATCAACAATTGCATTTTTACCCTGGATTGTCTCCTTTGCTGTATGCTTTTTGGACTGTGTTGTCTAGCTATTTGGTCATTGAAAAGGCAGACAGCTCAATTCCTGCAGGTCTGAAGTTTTGCTGGATGATTAAAACTCAGAAGTACAATTAAATGCAGGATGGTATTCAAGTGAAGCACCATGAAATGTAAGGTAGATGTGGAAGAAAGTGAAGAAAGGATAAAGTCAATTAATAGTCATGAAAATATTTGAACAAGTTGGTGGCACAGATGGAAGACTGTAGTCAAACAGCAGCTTGGTTGATAATGATTTTGAAGAAGATGGAGTTATAGGGGATAACAGTTCGCAAAGAATGCTGTGGCACTGTATGACAAAGTTGAACTGGAGAAGTAAACAATTTGAAGCTAGAGGTCAAGGACTTGTGAGTACACAAATTTTCACAAGGCATCTAAGCAGACACTACAGTTTCTCATGATGGTGCTAGGGCAGGGAAGTATTTATATATTAAAGTCTCTAATAAAGGAGATAGACTATATTAGCATCTAAGAGATGTCAATGAAAGGCTTGTGTGTACATAAGGATAATACCTATTACATCAAAATATAGAGCTCCTAGTAATGACTCAAACACAATAGCAATTATTTCCTGCTACTAATTTTCCCTGTGTTAGTACATGTTTCTGGTCAGCAAATAACTATCCAACTGGAAATCAAAGATTCAGGCTTTCTTTTTTATCTTATGGCTTTCATGTCATCTAGCATGCCTTGTCAGCTGCATCTTGTCAGCAAAATGGGTAAAGTGAACGTAGCAACTACATCCTCGCTCCTGGATAGATTTGACCTAAAAGGTTTCCTGCCACGATTGTTAACATTCTTTTAGCTTGACTTAAATCACAGAACCACATCTTACAGGAAGAGAGGCTGGGCCATGAAAGCTCACTAACTCTGGGAGAAGAGAGGAAATGGATTTTTAGTAACCTCTGGCTCAGTAATAATAGCATAAGCTTGAAAAGAGCAGCATTTCTCATAAGAAACAAGAAAAAGAGTTCTTTAGGAACCAGGAGGATAGATCCCAACTTTGAGGGTAAGAGAAATTTCAAAAAGCTTTTGCAGATGATAAGGGAAAACTTTTCAGGCAAGATTCAGGTCTCAGTTATAACAGAAGGAAGAAAGAAGTCAAGGAAGAGATTGAAAATGCAGAGGAGGTGTTGGTGGACTTGGATGAGCACTGTCAGAGGGACAAGCAGGGTTCAGTTGGTGGAAGAAGGGAAGAAAGCTAAGTCCTGGGCCACAAATCACAGAAAAGTGGCTCAGCTTGTGCTTTGGAGTATAATGGCTGAGCATCACAAGCAATTTGCACTTTCCTCGTCCACTCGCGAGGACAGGGCAGCGTGACAGAGAGTACGAACATCTGCAGTCGTTTTGAGGAAAGCGCTAAACCCTGCTGGGCGGTGGTGGTCACAAGCTCAGAGAATGCAGGTGCGTTTGCTGCTTAGCATAATGTCCGCAGACACAGGGACACACGGAGCTGACAGTGGGGCTCGGTGGAGTAAATCCTGCAGGCAGAGTGGCCACAGTTACAGCAAAGGAAAATTTCCATGCAAAGCCTCATTACGACTATTAAAGAAACATAGCTGTTGCCATCTTATTGTGAGTCTGCCCAGTGGCCCTGATGACTTACAGGACTACAGACCTAATTATGTGTTAAAGGGTCTGTGTTTGAACTCATTTTAAGGAATATGATGACTGGTACAGAAAAAATACTAGGCTACTGTGTGGTTCATCAGTATGAATTTCAAGATGAAGGCATAATGAGGCCACAGACGTTAAGAGTTAATCATAGGTATAAATTAAAGCCCTGCAGCGCAAGTGAAATAGTTCTCCATATGTGCTATTTGACTCCAGCAATAGATACTGCCTAGAAGGGAAGGGTGTGGAACAACAAATTGGAGTTAAAAACAGTGCATCAGATGCATATAAATAATGGCAACTAATAAAGGCTTGTTTGAGTGGTGGATAGATTTATAGAATTAATGGTTATACTGTTTTTGCTGACCTTACTAGTTCACTCCTATAGGTTGATCTATCTGAATATGTAAAATTCTGTCTGTCACTTTGGGAACAAATATTTCTAGATTCGCTTGGTGATAGAAGAATCCATATAAGCAAAATTCTTTTCATCAAAAGTGCTGTCATACTATGTATGAGACATCTCTAGAGATAAATTCAGCTGAGAAGCAGAATTGTAGGCGTAATCTATGTAAATTGAACCACGTCAGTTTGTTGATATGCCAACAACTGATCAATGCCAGTTCTGTTTGTATGTGTTCATATATGTGAATGATTATTAAGCTAGACTTTCTTTTTATATCAGTTTTAATTTCACAGCAAAATTGAGTAGGAAGCTCGGAGATTCCTGTATATACCCTAACCCCACACACGCCAGCCGTACTGACATTGCCCTCAACAGTGGTACCTTTGCTATAACTTATAAATTCTTTCTTCCTTGAATCTTCTCTTTAATATCTAAAGTGTATCTAAGTGTCTAAAGGCAGATAGCCAAACCCTACACCATCTAGGTTACTTCTTGTGTTATCTTCTAGGAGTGTTTTAGCTTTGAACTTCTCATTTAGGACTACAGAGCATTTTGAGTTCATTTTTGTGAAAGATGGAAAGTCTGCCTCTGAATTTGTGTTGTAGGTAAATATCCAATTGTTCTAGCCACCATTGTTGGTTAGACTACTTTTTTTTTTCTCCTTTGAACTGACTTTGCCCCTTTGTCAAAGATCAGTTGGACCATATTTATGTGTGTTGATGTCTGGTATGTTCCATTGATTCATTTGTCTATTCTACCAATATCTGGTTTTTCTTGATTTCTGTAGGTTATAGTAAGTCCTGAAGTTAGATTGTGGCAGTTTTTCAACTTCGTTCTGTCCTTCAGTATCATACTGACTACTCAGGATCTTTCATTTTTCATTATAATCTTTAAAATCAGTTTAACAAGATCAACATATGGACTTGCACAACTTTTATTGGGACTACATCGAATCTATGCATAAAGTTGGGAAGAACCGATTTCTTGATAATATCAAGCCTTTTTATACAATCATGTCTTCTGCAAAAAAGTTTTCTTTCTTTCTTTCCAATCTGTATATCATTTATTTCCTTTTTCTTGTCTTATTTAAGTAGCTAATACTTCCAGTATCAGGCTGTGAGAGTTATATAAGAGAGAGGAATCCTTCGCTTTTACTTGATCTTACTGAGAAAGCTTCCGGTTTCCCTCACTGTGATAGTAGATGTAATGCTTTGCAGACATTCTGTATCAAGCTGAGGAAGTCCTCCTCTATTCCTAGTTTAGGATGAGTTTTTCTTTTTTTTAATCGTAAATGAACTGGATTTTGTCAAGTAGTCTCTCTGAAACTATTGATATGATTGTTAGGGTTTACTTCTATAATGTCCCTCCAAGCTCCTGTGTGCTTACAGGTAGGGCTTTTAGAATCTAACTGCATCTGGGAAGCAGGCACCAGAGTCATCAGTGGATTCATCCTCTAGTAAGTTCAGCAGCTGCAGGTGCTGTTGGGAGGAGAAGCCTGGTTAGAGGCAGGTTGCTGAGGTTTGGCCTGGAAACGCGATCTCCCTCACTGGCTTTTTGCATTCGCTCTCTTCGTTTTCTTTTTTTGTCTCTGATTCTGTTTCCTGAGTGACAGGACAGAAGTAGCTTTTGAAACTTCACTCCGCCCTCTGCCACGCAGTTCTACCTTGGAGCCAGCCAACTGTGGGCGACGCTGTGAGCCAAAATAAACTCCCTCATCTTTAAGGTACAGGTGTTAGGTATTTTGTCTCAGCAATGCGAAAGCGAAAAGACAATGACCATATCATTATTTTAGGCTTCTGCTGTGAAGGATTACATTAATTGATTTTCAATCCATGAACCAGCCTTGCATATGTAGTGTAAATCTTATTTGATAATATAGTCTAGTTCTATTGTAATAAGTTCCAGAATACCCTTCTCCTAGGATCTCTTCATTTCATGTGTGCCTCCTTATTGATTAGGCTAAAAAACTAAATGCTTCATACAGTTTAACAAATTTCTGTTTTATTTCAGGAAAGTCTTAAACTGTATGCTTCAAGAATCCTATTTAGCCAACAATTATTTATCTCTTTTATGAAATTCCAGGAAAAAATAAGTAAATAAATTCCAGGTATATAAAATATATTGTCCTCTTCTCTTGATGTCTAAAAGCTCCAAGACTAAAGAGAATTAAGGTATACACAAGTGAGGTGATATTTTGAATGCAATTAAAATTTTGTAGACAAGGTACAACAATCAAAAGGAAAGAAGAACAACTAGATGCTTTTGGAAAATTTGAGGACTGCTGACAACAGAGGAGACATTTAAATTGAGCACCATCCAAAGTGGATAAGCTGCATGAAGTGATGCCCTACTGCGAATTTACACTGGCCCCGTATTACTTCTGCAGTAGGATGAGTGTTGCTACTACCTGGGTCTATGATCTCTCTAGGGTCCTCACTTTAGAGATGGAGAGAGGATGTCAAAAAGAATTAACCAAAAGCTTTTCTGAGTTGGTTTGTTAACTTTAAAGAATATCCCACCCAGTAAGGCATGCCAAACCTAATGTGTATAAAGCTGTCATTGTTTGGAAGGATTTTTCCTAATTACGAATTTTACTTAATGATGCTTCTAGGACTGGTACAATGGAAATTTTAACAAAAAAAATAGTAACTCAAAATAAAATGTCAGTTAAATAATAAATTTTACTGACATAATTAGGGCAAGGATTTGGAGATGCATACCAGGCAAGAAATTGTGTTTAAAAAAAAATTAAAAGAGTTGATAATTAAACCAATATTTCTTAAATTCATTGACTTAACCCTCATTTATTCCTTCATGCATGAAAGGAAATAGAGATTTTTAGGGTCAGACATTCTAAGTATTTTCAAAATGAGACTAAACCAAAAGATGAAGTAAGTTCTTTGTAAGCCTATGTATTTATTGTTAAAGGCCCAACCAATCATCCGGATGAGGCTGTTGGCCAAAGGGCATGTCAGGGTGGCCGCGCTGGAAGACGCGGTGCTTCCGAAGAGGGCCTCTCGCGTGGGAGGTATCTGGCTACTGTAGCAGGTGCTTGTCATGGAGCAAGTCCGTGCCTTCCATGGGAGCTATTTGTTGGGTAGCTATTTTTCTTACAGTACCCTCTGATGCATTGGATGTTCCGTGCATCAGATATGTTTATAGGAAAGCAAGTTGACATTTAAAAGCATATTATCAACCCGTAGGGAGACTGGATGATTGTGTGAGGAAATTTTTGTGCAAATTGTCTTCATTCTCGTGAGGAAATGCTGTCAGTTAAATGTTGTATTAGTCATTTGACATTGTTTGTAGGGTAATGTAATATATTTATATAGTCTGAATGAGTGAAGGCTGCTGTGGTTTTTATTAAAAAATCAAAAGAATGATAGGACTCAGGAAAATCAGATTTTACATTAAAATACTAAAAAATTATCTAAGAAAACTGCTATACTTTTAAAGTTAAAAACATAAAAACAGAATGCTGAGTTTTCTAATAGGCAAGGCCCTGAAATATACTGTCTTCAACGTGTCTGGTGTAGACTGTTTATAGGTTCAGAAGTGATAAAATTATTACTTCTTCTTCACCATGTATTAAGTATCCTTCTATACCCTCATGGAAAAAAAATAGCTTTGGTGTATTTTAATGGTCACTGGAAATAATCTGAGAAGTGACCAGTTTCTAATTCCATTTAGATGATACTAAGTGAGGATGGTTTCTTTTAAGCTACATTGCATATTGCAAATGAATTGGTGCTTTTTGCTTTTAGTCTGATTGCTTCACATATCAGTAAATGAATTCAGCTTTCTGTTGTAAGATGCTATTGGGGGTTAGAAATATGAATGTGAAGCTCTTTTTCTCCTAAGCTGAAATCTCAGAATTTGATTTATTTGGAAAAAAGGTTTTCATTCATTTGAATGTATCATGGTTTCTTATAAAATTTAAGAATGACTATTTTGTATGTGTGTTTTTGGGCAACAAACAGTATTAGGTTAGCTTTGCACGTATGCCATTTGCAGAGTTCAGCTACAAGAGAAACCAGGTGTGTCAGACAAATGTAAGCTAAGACAACCGAATGCTTACCATTTGCCAAAAAAAGGACAAGATCTAGTGAAGTCTCAAAAAACACGCACAAGAGCTATTTATATCCTAATGTTATAAATGACAAAACAGAGGTGTATTTTGCAGAAATGTCTTATTCAGAGAACAAGAGCACAGAAAATAAAGGCTTATAACCTAAATCTGTATCCCTCCTAGGTGCTTACACTTTGTAGATGACTGACTGCTAGTCACGTCCCACAGGGGCTTCATGGCAACTCACAGAAGCTGTGTTCTGGCAGTGTTCGGAGTGGCGATGCAGCCGCGCATCTAGTCCTCAATTTGGAAGGTAGTGCTTCTGCCTGGGGGCGGAAAGGCTGGCATTGCTGTCATCGCAGCGTCTTGTGGGAGAACTCACAGAAGTGGTTCCTATTTGAGCCTTTCCTGGTGCATGCTGACTTTGTTGAGTGACTGATTTGGAAAGGCAATGGAGAGATGACTTAGCTCACTATTTCTCTGGGCAAATAACGTCTGTAACAGGAGAGGGTTATGTCAGACCCTCATTCTCCCACGAAACTCAACAGTGATCTTTTTTGATGAAAGCCACAGATAAGAAATAATGTTCCTAAAATATACAGATGTACCCATTATCGCTGCTACAAAGGAGGAAATGGACATTTGAATAACACATTTGTAGACAAAATTCCAACATCGGTTAATGAATTTTCATTATTAAACCTTGAGGAATATATTTGATTTGAATTACTAGAAAAAGCAATATTGTATAAATGAAAGCTAACATAGGAAAAAGGTATCACTGCTGAAATACTATGATATTTTTCATATTAATGTCAAACAACTAGATTGGGAGATTCTTTTAGTTAGTCAGTTTGTGAACACTGGTGAAATCTCAGACAGTGCTCATGATTTTCTTAAGTAACACAGTGGAACAGATTATTGCCAGTTGAGCGATGAGTGGATTTGGGGCAATGAATTGTATTTGAAGGACCGAGGTCAGCCATGACTGGAAGTTCTACTCACTTCTAGAGCAGAATCATTATTAATAGCATAAATAAGAAGATAGATTACACACTCATCAACTTACTGCACATTTTGTAAGGAGTAATTAATTCCTTTATCAGACAGAGAATTAAATCTAACAATTAGATGGATCTGGGGATTATCAAATCAAATATAAATTAATATGAGATCTCAATTAATATCAATTAGCTTATATATATACACCAGATATTTAAAATTTTCATGATTTGATAGCAGATTCCAAAAATCTGGAATGTGCTGGGAAAAGAAAAAAACAACAATGATGTTCAGATATTCGTACGAAAGTAATTCTCTGAAGGGTCAAAAGGAGAAGTGGGGGAGAGATAGAAAGAGAGACTGATTTATTCTCTCATTGATTGCTCCCTGTCGGTTGATTCAGGAGCAAGGCTGAGTGACACAGTAAGAAGAGGATGTTGGTTCTTCTCAGTAGGCAGGAAATCTGCTTTGTACTCTCACAGGGTTCAGCCACTGGAAATGTGGGGCACCCACGTGAGAAGTGGGGTCTTGTGCCGAGTCAGAGCTACACCAATTTACGTAAGTAGATGCTCAGGAAGTTTACAGCTCAGTGCTTGGATCCACTTGTAAACCAGTGTATGCAGCTCTCTGAAGAAGGGACTTTGGCTGACATTTTGTTTTATAAAATGCCAGAGCTGTTCCTCAACATATGGAAGATGCTAATACAGACGGGCTCTGACTTCTTCCTAAGCTCTGACTTCTTCCTTAGGATGGATTTTTCCAACTTTAGGACGATGCTAAGGCCATGTGCATTCAGTGACAACCACTCTTTGAATTTGAGTTGGGTGTAATTTTCTTGGGGCGCTGGGCAGCGGTGGCACCCACAGCTCCCCACCCCGTAGGTTATCTAGAAGCTTTTGACGGATGCCTCACAGGTGCTGTGGAGTGAGCTAGGACATTCTGTGAGGTAGATATTTTGCATGTGTTTTCAGTATTCAATATTTCCAATGTGCAAGGGGTCTAGTGGGATGTGACCCAGTGTCAGCCAAAGGCAGCTGCGTGTTTTACATACATGCACACAAACAGAGTTTGTACAGTGGAAACACTGTGTTCACAGCTCTGCTGCACAGTTTCGCAAAGCGCTGGGAGTGCTTTTGTCCAGCCTCAGAGGTAAGGCAATGCTACTGGATAGGCAGCATTTTAAAATTATTTGCCCAAAGAATCATGTTTCACAGACCTAGGGATTGGATAAATCCTGGGAAAAATAGACATAGGGGGAAGAATGATCACATCAGAAAAACTGGGGTCATTTTTATGTGAAAAAGATTTTAAGATACTCCTGTAGTTCAAAGGTGGAGAAAGGAAATTAGAGGGAAAGGGGGAAAAGGAGAACAAAGATAAATAAATGATGGAATAGGGCAGTAGTTTGGAAAATGGCAAGAAGTCCAGGTACCTGGATAAGCATCATACACCCGAAAGGGAATGGTAGGTGAGGTGGTAGGTCAGGAGGTCACAGCTGAATCCAGGGAGCCTGGCTGCCTTCTGAAGGAAGTGTAATTTTCTTGTGCTGCAAGCAAGGAATTGATGCCTCACAGGGCAGCTTCCCCTAAACACTTCATTCTGCCAGGACCTGTGTGTAGAGTTTGCCTTGTAGGCATTGCGTGTGGAATCTCAGCTAATGGAACAAGCCCAGGATTTGACTTCACATATTGCCCACACCACATGTCGGCTGTTTGAGCAAACCTGTGGGCACTGTGGAGGTAAATTTTCACATGATGCATGTCAGATGCAGAGCACGAGGAGGAGGCCAGGGAAGAATGCCTGGGGGAAGCAGCAGGATGGGCTGCAGTGAGGAGAAAAGCCCTGGGGTGGATCTTAACTGTCTTTGAGGGAAGGATAGACTTTCTACTGGGAGAGGTGGGAACATCCTAGCAAAGATACTAGAATAAAAAGGACTAGGATGAGGCAATGTGTTTAGAAACACTGATTCCCATTAGCAAAAGAAATCTCATCATCATTTAATTTAGAGTACACATAACCTTTCATTTTAATGTAAGTACAACTGTGTCTTTCTCTTGCATAAA
Organism: Cuniculus paca; assembly: GCA_004365215.1. NCBI lineage: Eukaryota > Metazoa > Chordata > Mammalia > Rodentia > Cuniculidae > Cuniculus > Cuniculus paca. The sequence continues at coordinate 4,478 of RJWT010026968.1, read as the reverse complement.
ATTTTCCAATGACTTTCAAATGAAATCCAGACGCTAGAAGCCACTGCGCTGAGTATCCGTGTTAGACTCTGCTTACCTCCCGGACTGCTGTCTGCTGTCCAGCCTTCTCCTTCTACCCGCCTCAGGGCTTTCGCACTGGCTCTTCCTTACGCACTGTCATATCTGCGTACGGTTGGTTCCTTCTCATCTTAATGAATTAACTAAGGCACACTTCCTGAGATGCTTAACCTGTCGCCTGTCACTGATTTCTAACTTATATTAGCCTCTTTTGTCTTCTCCATTGCATTTATTACTATCTGATTTATTGTTCATTTCTTGTCAGTTTCCTCACTAAAAAATAACTTCTTTGGTAACAGAGCAACAGGCTTCGCATGGATGAAGAAACCAAGTAAACCTTCCTTATCAAGAGAGGATACCGGGATGGTCCACTCTTTCTTCACAGTAGGATTTGATCTGTTTCAAGTCTTGGATGAATCTTGAAGAAGAGAGTCCTCTTTTAAAAGCGCATTGAATACAGATCAATTCTTTTCCAAATTTCAGCGCCAGTGCTCCTTTTGCTGGTGAAGCTGGCACGCTCTCACGTGTTACAGGAAAGAGCAGGCAATCCTGTGTGCTGTTGTGTGACCTGGGGCAGATAGGTAATTGCAGACGAGTTATCTCAGGTCATATTTCAAACTCATCAGGAGCCTTAAATGTGTGATGCAGAAAATACCCACCATCTGCATGGCCGGAATTGGGTCTGGAAATTTGATCCTGTGTTCATTTCAGTCTCCTGGGGAGTTCAGGTTTGAAGCCTCCTTGGCTTACGTTCATGAGCTCTCTGTGTTTGGACTCAGCATTGGTTAAGCTGCCATTAAGGAGAAAGGGGGATGTCTGGCTGCAGGGTGGAGGAAACCTGTTTGAAAAGCCTGTCGGGTAACAGGTTTTCATTTTACACATGGCGAAACAAGGCAAATGGAATAAAAACAAGGCAAATGGACTGGTAGAATGTCTGCAAAGCCCAAGTCTTCCCACAGTCCTCCCCTCCTGCCTAAGAGAAGAGGGTTTGTTTTAGCCCAGTAAAGTGATACTCTCTCATCTTATTCTGTGCCCAACTCCAAATAGATTGGGTAGGACATAGATGTACTCAGCTAGGGCCTCAGCTGCAGAAGCTACATTGTGGAGGGGTTTGCTGGATTTAGCAAATAAAGATGCAGGATACCCTCTTAAATTTAAATTTTCAATAGGCAACAAAAATTGTTCAGGATAGATGTATTTTGTGTATGGTGGGATGGAGCGTATTTGCATAAAAATGAATTCACCATTTACCTCCAACTCAGATGAACTCAGCGTTGAGTATTTATCTTGCTGCCCTTACTGCAGGGCCGTGAGCTCAGGGAGGAGTATCTGCAGTGACCCGGTTCCACCTCCTACTCCGACCCGGAGAAGCTGAGTTAGCGGCAGGTGGAGGAGCACCCACACTTAGTCAAAAGATAAGCAGAATTAGTGAGGAGAGCCGAAGGCATTGGAACAAGAGTGTGCCGTGTGTCTCAGAGGGGACTCTGCTTGCTGCTTGATGAGGATTGGGCAAAAATAATACCAGGCAGCTCCTGAAGTAGCTCTTGGCAGTTACGGCCCTTTAACAAGGCGGATGCAGCCTGCGGGCCCCTTGGCTCTGGGCACAGCAGGTCCTGCTGTTGGAATGTTGGGTGAAGTGCTCCAAAGCCCAGCAGGAGCTCAACGCCTCAGACGAGGAGACTTCAGGAAACAAGTGGTAACACATTCACTTAGTTCATCAGCTTCTGAGTGAGAAAGTAGCATTGAACTTACCAGAAGATGCTGTTCAAGGCTGTGTTAGACAAGCAATAACAGCTGTACCTTTCTGTGTTTACTACTCACTTAGTTCCCATTGCATTCAGGCTGCTAATTTCAGTCAGCAGCGGTTTTTATGAGATTGTGGCCCCTTTTGCTCCTCCCAGAAAAAAAAAAGGGTGCATTTTCTACAGCTGCATGGCAGAATCATACAAGTGGATCAATGGTTCTACTTCTCTGTAGCTGTAAAAAAAGATACATTATGAGATTCGAGCAGTGTGATAGCAAATACACACACCTGGGTGTGCGGCAGGTGCACCTCAGATCCTGATGGTATCTTTCTGTGCAGGGAGACACGGGCTGTCTGCCCAGCTGCCTAACTATCCAACTAACGCTCGCATGGAAACGCGTATCTCTATCTTCTTCCCTGACCATCATAATTAAAATAAAAATAAGGCTAGTTTCTTACTGATAAAACAGGGAGGAGTGTGTACGCTTTTAAACACCGCCTGGATAACATAAGACTTCTGTCTTATGCTGGATACTGGATAATTTTTTCTGATTTTTACTATTTTATGAGCATCTCTTCACCATTAGTCTACTTTTAATTTTTGGATCCTGCTTATTTAACATGCTTGTAAAACTTACATATTTCAGACTTCTCTAGCTCCAAGTCCAGCTGATATTCACTTGTGCTACTATTAAACAAGATGTTATGTATCTATTTTGACAACACTATAGATGTGTCCTCTGTATCACAAGGTCTGCAGTCACTGATCATGCCAGTGTCAGGCACTGCCTTAAACCATAAGGACTTGCTAATGTCCTGATTTTCCAAAACAACCTGACCACCAGCCATGAGATTTCCTCAAAACACCAACACCCAGTCTTACTGCGTCTGCCTTAGAGAAGTTAGGATGTGACATTCGAGCCCTGGGCTGGCAGGAAAGTTCCTCTGCTTAGCCTGAGGCGGCCATGATAAAGCAGACCTTCGGCCTCACTTTCCCTTCAAAGTAATGGGTCAGAGTCTTTGTGGGGGGACAGAGGGATGCACTGAGGCAGGATAAAGAAATAGATACACATGAAAGGAGACAACGGAGATTGTGATTTTAAAAGTTATACTCAAAAAAAACCAGAAACACAGTTTCAAGACATAAAAGTTACTCAAGCATTTTTACTTTCAAAGAAACTCATTCCCAATAAATCCCTAGGGGTATAACAACACAGTTAGGACACAGTAACTTGGGTTCTGGGCCTGTGCTTTTTATCTGTAAGTTGCTATTCTTCCCACTGACCTCCATCCTCTTAAGCACACAGCATTTCTGAGTTTCAGACACATGTGAACAGTCTCCATAGGAATGTAGCTGACCTGAGGAGTACCTGACAGATGGGAATACAGCTCCTAGGTCAGCCATCTGGAAGATACCACCAACACCAGGTAAATATACCCAGCTTCAGGCCATGCGATCCTCTCTGCAGGGCCTACACGGTAGTTTCACTGAGCACATTAAAATTCTGCCTAATAAACCTCTTTTATGTCTCTCATCGACAAGCCTTGAGAACTTTTTCTGTAACAGAATTCAGCAAATCTAATACCTACTCCTTAGTGGGGTGCCGAGACCCCACATGTTCTTTGAGGGCTATATTTGGACCCCACCCAGTGACAGTTCTGTCTCTCTGTACTGTGTGACATAGGCTGGCTGTCTGCTGTGTCTTGGTTCCTTTTCTCTCGTTGCTGGGACAAAATACCTGAAGCCCAAAATTAGGGAAAGAAAGGTTTATTTAGCTTACAGTTTTTGGAGGTTTCAGTCCACACTTGGCTGGCTCCAAGGCAGGGTGGTGTGGCACAGGACCAACCGTTCACAGCAGCTACAAGAAAAAAAGTGAACAGGGTAAAAAGAGAAAAGCACACCTCCTTCCTGCCCTTATATTGTATGGCGGCTCCACCCCTAAGTGGGTGCAGCACTCACATGGCCAATCCCAGCACTAGACAATGAACCAATCACAAACACTAGACTCAGTCACTTCCATTACTGCAGGAGGCGTGGGGGCCATCCAAACACAAACTGAAAAGTTCAAGTCTCAAGTCTCCACTGAGGTCGAAGGCAAACTCTTGGCAGTAACCCCCTGTACAATTGAAAACAAAGTTAAACACTTCCAACATTCAGTGGTACAAGATAAACATTACCATTCCAAAGGGTACAAACAGGGGGATACAGAGGAATAGGACCAAAGCAAGTCCAAAATCCAGCAGGGCAAACATTAAGTCCTGGAGTTGCACTTTCAGCATCTGAAGCAATCTGGTTGTGAGCTCCAAAAGGCTTGAGTGCCTCCACCCCCACAGCACTTCCAGGGGCTTTAGCCCCCACAGTTTTTCCGTTAGGCCTGCTCTGCTCATTTCTTGCAGCTTTCCTTAGATGATCCATGCTCCTGGCTTTTTTAAACTTCTGCATTCTCCATTGCACCTTTGGCTTCACATTGACATCTTCACACAGTGCCCTCTCAGGGGCACACTACCTGGCCTCCCAGGCCTTCTGAAATTGGGTTGGAAGCCTTGTTAACCTCAGAACATGTGCATTCTCCATGCACCTAAAACCAGTGCCACATGGGATGCTGCCAACTGGAGCAGTGGGCAGGGTTTCCTCTCTCTTGGCTGTAGAGGTCATGTGCCTGGCTCTTTGAGCACT
>RJWT010026967.1:0-15649 GCA_004365215.1 Cuniculus paca | reverse complement strand
GGTGCATTTTGAGATGATTAGTGACAACATGTCTTTTACTGTAATAAATTTTTAAAAAACTTAAAACATTTACCATGTACTGTATGGTGATCACATCTCACATTTTCTTTGAAAAATGAAAGACTATAACATTTAGCATTATATATGTATTTCTCAAATGTCTGAATCCTGCACTACCTTAACATGTCCAGGACCACAAAATCATTTACGACAGTATTAAGTTAGTATTTTCATCAAAGACTGATAGAATTTGGGCAAGTGCTAAGGATGATAGCTTTCATATGTGAGTAAGCACAAGAAGTACTTAGAAAGTCTGTAAAAGTATAGATTGTTTGGCCCTACTTCCTAAAGATTCTGAATCAATAGGTCTGGGATGGGGTCCAAGACTAATATTTCCAAGGAGAGCAGGCCACTGTACTGCACACAACCCAGAGATTCCATTCAAGAACTTCATAGTAGGAGCTACCTTCAGTCCCAGTCAAAGAGAAATCTTTTCCCGCCTCAGCCAGCCCCTGCGCTCTCTGGCCATGGGTGACCTGAGCTAAAGCACTGAATTCCCCAGAAGTACTCAGAAGAAGAACAGCAGCTGTGATATCGAAAAGGAAACCAGCTCTTTGAAACTCAGAAACTGCCATCAACAAAATAAGGAGGATTTCTTTAGAAGACAGATAGAAACCCTAACTTGTTTCAGTTTTGTACAAATGAAGGCATTACAGAATTCAAGAGGCATCAGCACATAGAAATATGTCCCTTTCATTTTCCAATTATTTTGAGTAATAAACTGTTATATAAGGGCCCTTTAGCTGAAATCCAAGGACTCCTCTCTCTTTAAATAGTTCGCACATTTTATGTGTTCATGTTTGCCTACACTAGTACCCTGCACCCCCCAAAGGCCCAGGATTTTCAGCAGTTCTGAGCGGGATCTCCGATTCACAAAGGGTTAAACGCCCTTAGATTTCTAATGAGAGTGTAGTTCTAATCTGAGCTCTGCTTCTAACTGCTTTTGTGGCCTTTCACAAATGACTTTACCTCTCTACACCTCAATTCTCTCACTGATGAAATAAAAATGCTGAACCAGGAAAAATCTGAACACTTTTCTAGCTCCACCCTTCTAGGAAACGCCGATAATACTAAGCTGGGAGCACGAAGCCGGACAGTATCTTGGCCTGTGCTTTAGATTAATCTTATGAGGAAGGAACTGAAGCCCAGAGGGCTTATGATACTGAAGTTATTGCAGGAGATCAAAGCTCGACCATCCGTCAGCTCGCTCTTCACGCTAACGCACAAGAAGTTCATAAGGTTCCATTCCCACCTAGCGCTTTTGCTCATGGACCAAGGGAACATTTCAGGCCGATTTTCCTTCCTTGGCTGGGAGAGGGGTACACCATGTCCGTCGGGGTTCCCATCCAGATTTTCTCAGGGAGAGAACATATGCCCGGGTCCCCAGAGAACTGAGCTCCCACACTCACAGCTCTACGGCGGACAAGGGAAAAAAGCTGTATCCCAATTTTAAAAAATAATCAGCATTTGCATAAGTGCTCTGGGGTGTCTTCATAAGTGTTCCAGGAAAACAGCTATTATAAAAATATCACTAGGTTCTTTTCTCCTGGACCCTACTCCATGCTTGGATGTTAATATTTTAGGTGTGTTGCTGACCCGCATTTATTCATCCAAAATCCAATATTCGGCCAAGTCCAACATTCTGCCTCCCAGCAGACAAAAGAGAGCACGCTTATGATCTCAGGCACATGACCGTCTGTGGGGAAACCACAGCCTCTACAAGCTCTGCTACCCCTATGCCCCGGGAGGGAGGGCTGGCCACCGACGCTTCCACGGAGCTGCGCTCTTTCAAATACGCCATCAGCGCCAGAGAATCTGTTCTCTTGACACAAATCGGTTTACCCAAATCACTTCTGTGAACCCTAACGGCATCAGTGTTTCCTCACTCTGCCAATACTTATTTGCCTATCAAAATCTTCCTTATCCAATAACACCTAGATCAAATTTCCCCCTCCCTAATCTGCCACTACTCTTCATCCCACCTCCCTGAGGAAGGTCTTGAGCAATCTCATTTATTCCCTTCCTACAGCACTGCAAGGGGAGGAATTCTAGACCTTCACTACTGCCCAGGACTGCAAGTCACTGAGTACGTGCTTATTGTATCCCTAAGAGGAGGGTGATCTAGAAACAATTCGAAGAATAATAACCAATGAATTATTGATCATTGGGGAAGGAGGAAATCAAAAGCAAGAAAGAAGAAAGCATATTTTTGTTTAGCTTATGCTTTGTGTTGCGTCCTTTGTAAGCTACGTGAACTACATTATTTCATCTAATTGTCCCAAAACCCTGCTTGATAGATATGGTCATTTATTTAGGAAGGATGGGAACCACTTTCGCAGATGTAGTAAGCAAATCTCGGAGAGGATAAGTAATTTGAACCAAGTCCAGCAGCTACCGGTGGTGGCTGGCAGAGACAGGATGTCTGAAAATGTGTGCCTGTGACACGGGTGTCCCCACACCCTCCTCTCTCTACCTGCACTCCAGGCTGCAGAGATGGAAAGAAAGGTGTTAAAATTCACTGAGGAAGTGGATTTATGCAGACCTAGTGAAAATAAGCAGGTCTCTGACACCTTGGTCAAGATATCTACCAATTATTCTACTCCTACCACCCTTCATTCCTCCCCTATTAAGTGCAAAAGAAAGAAAGCATTGAACACTGGCAGAATCTCCAAATGTCTGTGCTTTGGGCTGGTGATATATCAGATGGGTCTTGGTAATTGAGTCAAATCTTTAGGCCTCAGGAATGATAACATTGCAGTCTCAGTAGTTTTCACATGAAAACAACAGATGCTCTTCACCTAACACAGGCCACTTTCAGAGGGAAAAGTTCACCACCCATTCTTTATTACCAGATAGCACTGCCTTCAACACATGGGAAGGACTTGACAGCTTTTTCCTCCAAGAAGGTGGACAGAAATTGGGCCTGATGGATGCACGAATTCGTTCTTTTGCAGATCAGAAACAATTCTACACTCACTTCAAGTGAATCTTTTCCAAATATTTTTGCAACACTGACAGCCTAAGTACCTCCAAAATAATGATAATAACCGTGTTTCCTGTTGTTTGGAATTTTTCACCTTACAGAGTATCTTCACATATACCATTCTCAATTTCCACAAAACTATATAAAGTGAATAAGACAGGATAACTTTTTTTTTAAACCAACAGTTAGGGTTATATTTACCTTATTTTTTCCAGCTTTATCAAAATATGACTAATAAAAATTGTACACATTTAGAGTTTAATGTTGGCCATAGATCAGCAGCTGTCGCTTGGTGCCTACAAAGAACTGGTTTCCTCATCCCGTACCCCATCCAGCGTTCAGATTACAGCATCCACAGATGCCAAATAACGAATATACCTTCGGATATAAAATAACAAATATAATCCACACACATCTGGAACAATTTAAATCATTCCTAGATTGAGCAGGGCACGGTGGCGCATGCCTATTATCCCAGCGCTTGGGAGGCTGAAGCAAGAGGATCGTTGTGAGTTCAAGACCAGCCTGGGCTACCTAGTGAGACCCTTTTTCAAAAAAACCCAAAACATAAATAATAAATAATTCCTCCATCATTATCAGTTATAATCCCTATTGCCATGTAAATGCTACGGGAATGGCTGTCTTACTATGTTGTTTACGGAGTGATAATGGGGAGAAAGTATGCACATGCACAGAAGAAATTTTTCCCCAAATGTTCTCAGAGCTTGGTCGGTTGAGCCTGTGGGTGTGGGGGACCAACTGTACCATGTCCGGGTTGCATATTAGCTCTCTAATAGGTGTTCACTTAATAAGCGAGGGTTTGTACCCCACCCCCACACTCAGGACCTGGAAACCGCCGTTACTGAGGGTTTGTTGTTTGCGATTCCTCCTGGAAGTGCGGTCATGTAGGGTTTGACTTTCTGACCTGCTTTGCTTCACTTGGCCCGTGCTCCCCAATGCTGATCCATGCTGTTGCAGATGGCAGGATTTCTTTGTTATTTGGGCTGAGTAATATTCACAGGCATACATATATGTATACATGTACTCATATACACACAGGCCACATTTTCTCCATTCATTTGTTAACAGACACAGGTTCAATTTTAGAAACAAACGGGTTGAGCAAAGGGTCCTAAATAATGCATTTATGTTGTTATGTAAAAACAAGAAAATCTGTTTCTCTGAGGGCTTGCTAGGTACCACATACCATGACGAAATGAAGACTCACTGCAAGGACTAAAGAGGGTAGAACGACAGGGCAATGGTCACGCATGTTAGCAGCAGAGCTGGTTTTCAAATCCAGAACAGTCAAAGCCCACAGTGCTCACTAACACTTGTCCTCATATCTAAATAATTTCCTGCAGAGTCACGCATTGCCTGGGTATCCAGACTCTCCTGCCACCTGCCACGCTGGGCCATGCAATTACATGCTATAATGTGGGCAGCTGAGATTCCTGGAAACTTCGGGTTGAAATTCCTTCCCTTTACTCTTCACAATCTAGAGAGCTCAGGTCAAAGCCACTAATTAGAGAATCATTTAGCAGACTGATTTTGTTTCCCTTGTCATGTTCATTGGCTGACTTTCTCTGTTTCCCGTTTCTCTGGTCGTTGCTGGTGGTTTCCTGCATGCATACATGCAAAGCCGTACACAACACATCAGGTGCACACTCAAACCTTCCCCTCACTCTCTTCACGGGATGATTAAAAACAAAAACAAAAAAACTGAAGAATGACAAAGAGAGAATCAAGAAGGATATGTTGAAGCGGTGGCTTTCCAAAGAGTGGTTCTCAGGCCCCTTGCACACAGTGGATGTGTTGGGGAGTGCAGGACTTGTGCATTGCTACAGGGCATGTGTGTCTGCATACGGATGCATAGTTGCATAATGTCCTTTTCACACTTTGAAGCTACCAGATGCCTGCTCTGTTCTGAAGGGGGTTGGTAACCCACGCGAAATCACGAGGCCTCATAACTCACTTACACGAGCCGCAGACCCCTCTGGATGACACCTTCTTCTCTAAAGAATGATTGAGAGAAAGAAGCAATAGGGCTGAAAATGACAATGAAATATTAGCAGTTTAGCAGCGTGTCTGATGCCTCCGGCTAGGAGAAGGAATTACGCCAGTCAAAAGAAGAGGCCAGCCTTCAGGCGGGCAAGAAGTAAAAACAAAGGAAGCAAGAACTATTTAGGTGCCAGGGGCTGGACACGCTGTGGGGAGGACTGTGAGGTACTGACCCCTCCTGCAGGCCGGTGAGCAAACCTCAGTGACAGGCTGCGGGCAGGCAGGGCCTGGTCAGCTGCTCCTGACCCGCCTCCCTGGCCTCTGGAATTGCTGAACCCTCCGAGGTCAGGGAATGAAGGGTGGGTGTACAGGAGGCAGCATGGACTCAAGATGAACTCCCAGCCTGGTCTGAGGCAGGATTTTGTAACAGGCTTCGCCTCAGTCCTCCTGGCAATGCTATCTCCAAAAAGATCCATGCGCATTGATTCTGGAAATTCTGTTTTGAGACACCAAGTTCCTACCCTCTGCCTCTGCTTTCTCAACAGCCACTCCAGCCCCCACGAACCCCTCCTCACTCAGGGGTGAGACTCCTGCTCCTTGGGAAGAATGCACAGCCCTTTGTCACTGCACCCTCTTTGCAGAGCTGGCCACAGGGTGCTCCCAACTCCCCTGAGCCACGCTGAGTTGGCTGTGCTTCCCCCAGGCTGCTCTCTCCTCCCGTGGGCAAGTTTCCTACTCATCCTTAAGAAACAGCTGCCCCTTGATCAGCTAGTGAAGATGCCCTCAGGACACCTGGCACATGTCCCCACTTGACCTATTTGTCCCTTCCACTAGAATGCTATTTCCACGTTTCAACATTCTGGAGGACAGGGGAAATGTCTACAAACACACCTTTGTCTCCTTTATGCAGAGGATTGCGCCTGGGTTGCATTAGATTAATAAACACATGAGGACTGAAAACGCGAATGGCGTACTCATTCCCTCTCACATCCTTTCAGCAAAATAACATGTGAGCCTTCATCATTCTTTGCTGATACTGGGGCAAAACCACTCTAGACAGCAAGAGAACAGTGGACTTCCCCTGAGTCCCACCCAGGTAAGGCTTCTCTGCTACAGCAACATTCTGGTTTCCTCAGGTCCCTTAGCAAGGTTCCCAGAGAGAGATGGCCCTGGACACAGACCCCAGCACGGCCACCAGTAGCAGCCAGAGGTGAAACAAGATCAGAATGTAACTGACATTCAAGTCCCTCTTTGATAGAATGAGGATGTGAAAAAAATCTACCCTTTCAAGCTGTTGTGAAGGGAAAAATAAATCATGGCCAACAAGATCATGGCTCCTTTTAGGTTCTCCATGAATACCTTTTTTAAAAAATGTTTTCAGTCTTAACTCGCCCCAGTTCTAGGCTTTCAGAAAGCCTAGGACAGGAATCATCCTTGGTAAGGCAGTTAGTTTATGGTTTATGTACTGGAGTCATCTGGAACAATTTTCCAAGTTATATCCCCAGATTCCTCATGAGAAGCACTCCACCGCACAACCACTGTAGGAGAGGAAATTGTGCTTCTCTCCCCCTAGGGAGCCATGAGACATAAAGGAGGTTGAGAGTCACTTCTCTAGAACATAGTTTTGAAAGTCTTGCTCTTTATTTTCACAGACATAATTCTAACGGGGACCCTAAACCTCTCACCCTGAAATGCTTCTAACAGCTTCCTCGCTGACCTTGCTGTTTAGAAGTTTCTCCCTGTCAATCTGCCCTGCGTGTAACAGCTACGCTCATCTCGCAAATCCTAGAAAGGCAGAGCAATCTTCCAATGAAGTGGGCAACTTAGTTATCCTCAGAGGGAGGGCCAGCCCTGCCTCCCCCACCCCACTTCACCCCAAGTGTGACGTGACATCCATGGGCCATCCCCTGCAGTTCCCGCTTGTAAGGGGGTCCCTGCCCTCTCTAGCCTCCACCCCTTCCCATCTCAGGAAATGAAGACTCTTCAATGTAAACTCAAATCCTCCTCTCACTCCCTGCAGTGTCAGAGTACCTAGCTCACCTCCACCTCCACCTGAATTCATCACACTTGCCTCCAAGTCACTCCTGACTTGAGCCCAACTGCTGTACGAGTTTGCAACTTCTTCAGAGACTGCGTCTTTAACATTTGCGTTTCTCCCCGTAACATAGATGCTCATTAAATTTTAACTGAATGGAGACGAATCCCTTGTTTGTGCCCCACGTCACCACATACCTTGCTACTGCACCTCCTTGGATCTGTGTCACATGTGTGTGCATTTCTTGGATTTTTTCACTATTTACACTTTGCCTTTTCTTTTCAAATAGAAGTTTCAGGAAAAAAAAAAGAATTTCAAACATACGGGTCAAGTTCAGTTCAAAACCAAAGAAGGCAGGGCAAATTCTCCAGCCAACAGTGGGGTGGTGGAAGAAGGTCTTGCCCACTTCACTGAAACTCCACCCGACCTGACTGCCCGGAATAGTCCACAATGCACAATGGCTTTTCTTTGTGATGTCCCAGGAGCAGGGCAGGACACAATTCCTGCATGTCTCCCTACTTAGCGGTGACACAAATGCAGGTTGCCCCGCCCCCACCCCATGTGACAGACACACTTCCTACTGGAGTATCGGGAGCTGTTCACTTATTCTTAATTCAGTGCTCATTGACTCATTCCTCAAACATGCATGAAGTTTTTCCTTATATCATGTGCTTCAGTAAGTCCTAGGGAAAGGCAGATGCATAAGAAAATGAGTGTGACTCTAAAGGAAGTCACTGGGGGAGGGGAGAAGATAGAATATGAAACAAATGATAGTACAATCAGGCCAATGGCAAACAGGCAGACACGCACCATGTAGAAGGAGCCCAGGGAATGCAGTTAGAAGCTCCTGTCATTTCCCACTCAGCTCTGCAGAAAACCTGGAAGCACCCAACCCAGATCTCTTGCTTGGGGCCCAAGTACTCCCTATGAGCTCATAGCAGCTCTTCAAGAAAGCTGCTAACCTTAGCACAAAAATCCCTATTGTAGTTATAGGAACAGTACCAAGAGCCTGCACACCCCCATCCCTAAAACCCATCACTACAGAAAAGCACAGCTGTCTCCTTGCTGCATCTCAGTCTCAGCATCTCTGCTCTCCTGACCTTGACCCAGCAAGAGATAGGGTACACAGGAGAGCACATGCAGGACCTCCAGAGAGTCCTCCTGCTCTAACTCTAGTACCAAGCAGCCTGCATATTTACCACTAGCCGCATGCAGCTGTTTAAACTCAGATTGCTTAAAACAAAATAAAGTTCAAATTTGGGCTCCGCATTCCCATCAGCTGAATTTCAGCAGTTTATGAGCGTGTGGCGGAACAGGGATGGTTCTGCCGCAGAAAACAATCTGAGTTTCTATTCATCCATTTATTTTCTGTTCTTACAAATTTCTTGCTGTGTAAAGAAAAAAAAACCATAATTCTAGGTTCAACGGGACAATGATAAAGAGTAAACATGATCCATTTGTGAAGGGCTGCATAGTCTTGAGTAAAATAAAAAAATTTTTAAAAAACTCAACATCAGGCTGTGGGTGGGATGAATATACAGAAATAAAGCAGGCAGATTTTACCCTCAACAGCTGGAGATGACCTCAGAGGAGAGATGATCCTTTGTGCAGCTCTTAGAGGACAAGTGATCACCTTTCTAATTTTCAAAGTGGAAAGGGCATAGGATGAGATCAGGGTGCACACGCGGTCACCACAGCAGAGAGTTCAGTGCATGCAAGGGACAGTGCGTCCTTTCGTCTCCCTGGATCTGGGCAGCTGGGTGAGGACAGCCTGGCACAGTGGATGGCACACTCACTGAAGGGTACTGGGTGAGCAGCTGGTAGCAGAAAGGGGCCTCAAACCAGGGCACAATGTTTAGAGCACCACGGTTACACAACACTGGATTTGTGCTCAGAATTTCCCCCCTCCTAGCTTTACTATCTTTGGTAAATTTAAAAACCTCCTTGAAGCCCATTTCCCCCATCTGTAAAATAGTGTTGATACCACTCCAGCTTTTTATGATTGTTGTGTGGCTCGAAGGAGACCACGTGTTTGCCCCAGTGCACCGCACATGTCACACATTCAACAGTGAAAGTTATGATTGTTTACAGGGAATGAGAGGTCAGGAAGAAACCTGAAGAGTGGAATAAAATGATGACACCGTGTAGAGAAACCACACAGGACAGCCAGAGCCACTAATAACAACAGCTAACACTTACTGAGTATTTATTGTATTCTGGGCAGGATTCCAAGTGTTTTAAATAAGCTTATCCATGTAATCCATCCAACAAACCTGTGAGACAGGCTACCATTACTATCTCCCTTTTACAGATGAGGAAACAAAGACATCAAGAAGTTAAATAATTCATCGCACAATCAATAACTCAAACCCACGTATCTGTTCCTTAAATCTGCATATGCTTAGTTCCTTGGCTCTTAGAAGTTACTTCCTACCACAGCATAGCTTCAAAATAATTTCAAATGCACATCTTCAAAGCAACATTCTTGTGCCACTAAAGCTGGTAAGCTAGAATGAATGCTCAAAATGTAGTCCATGGAAAGTCATCTGGATAGAAAAGACCGAAAGCTCAACAAATTATAAGGTAGGCTCAAGAATCTCTTTGGATAATCCAGACCTTCCTCCAATAGGAGAGTGTTGTCAGCATCAGCCTTCTTACTAAGTCACTATCAACATCAGCCTCTATGGCAACAGGCTCCATGCCTGTCTCATGGTTTTGCAAGAAATATTAAATAAGAACCAATACAGAGATGATCTTCCACAGAAGGTATTCTTTGAGAACTTGCTTTTGCCACTATGATTTTTATTCCTTTACTCAAAGCATCATTTCCCAATATGGAGTCTCTTAAATCCTGTGAAATCTGTCACTGGACTCACTTGAGTTCTACTAAATATCTTAAGGATAGAGAAGAAGGTATCAGCACCATGAAAATCTTGCACACAAACACAAACCAGTCTATGATGTAAACCAACTCCAGCTCTCTTTACTGAAAACCTTGCCCAACTCCATTTCCAACAAACCTTTCCAGTACGTTCTGTGTCAGCCCAAATCTGGGCTCAGGTGTGCCAAGTACACTGCTATTTCCAGTGACTAACCTCACAGCTCCACCTTCCAAGGAAGCTCCTCCAAATGGCTCTTCTGATGTTTTGTCCTTTGGTCTGACATGTGTCCTCACATAATTCCACTTTAATGAGGGAGGTAATATGATAATTACCCGCTAAATTAGTTTCAGGACTTCGCAGCCCAGTCTTTCCTCTCAGGGCACTGGTTAAGGTGGCCATGCGTCCCCAGAATTAGATGTCAGCCTGGGTCAGCAATGGTGGTAGGCCATGGTTCTTCTCCAGATAAGGGCAACCAATGATTCTGGAAGGACACGTTTTCAAGCCACCAAAGGCAAATCCTCTTTTGTTGGTCTTACACATTCGATAGGATCAGAAAGCAGATCTGGGCCTTCAGCCAGGCAGGCAATGGAGCTGGCATGGAGGGGCTCGGCCTCAGGAGGACAGGCCCTGAGAACAGAGAGATTCTTAGAGAGATTCAGCAGGATGGTGGCTGGGAGGCGACTCCGGAAGTCGAAAGTTGCTTGGCACTTGATTAAAAGCAGATTGTTGTGGGCTGAGTTGTCATGGGAATCTCACTGGGCTAGAAAGCTCACAGTGGGTTTGAGGCCTAGACTCACCAGCTAGGAGACCTTCTGCAAATCATTTAACCTCTTTTCCCCCCTGTTGTTTTCCTCCTTGACAAGATGCAGATCATACTTGAAAATAAGAAAAACTACAAAAAAAAAAAAAGATTTTCTCTAGCTGAGAACATGTATTGTGGTTTATAGATTTAAAGTGCTTTGAATGCGTAAACTACGGCCATGCAAAGAATTTACATGCTAATGCCTAGCAAAGCAGCTGGCACATGTTGGTGGAAACAGCTCCACCCCTACATTTCAGTGATGGCAGCTAATGGGCATCGTTAAGGTGGGAAGAGCTCCAGAGCAGTGGCCCCTGCTATACCAGCGATACCGCTGGTGGGTTCCTACACTTGGCTGACACCTAGTGACTGCACATCTCCGGAGGACCTTGGCTTCACCGTGGCTATCTCAAGCTGAAGGCAGTGGCCTAGCTTGGCTCCACAGAGGTTGCTGACAGCTACTGAGATCCATCTGTGGACACCAGGATACAAAAAAGGGACCAGAAACCCTTTGGGTTCTGCTTCTCTGCTCTGCTTCTGAATGTTCACACATGCCTCTCCCCGAACTGAAATTTACAGCGTCTTTCTTCTCCTCTGCTGCATCTTATTGCTCCTTTCCTTGACAATTCTCAGCCTAATCCTTAGGGCACAGGGAGTAGGAACTGAGGTGTTACTCATCAGGATTTCAAAGGTACTAGGAAAAATGTACACACAAACACACACACACACGACACCTCTATATTCATTTTGCCGGCACAGACACAGACGGACTCCAGGACCTGGGGTCTCACACAGCAGACCCACCAAAGACAAGCAGAAGTCCGGGGCCTCATAGCATCCCAGGCGGGGCCTCTGTGACTTTCGATGGTTTCCAAGGGTATCTCATTTGATAGCAGCCAATAAAGCTGCAGACGGTGCCAGATCAGATAAGAAGAAAGAACATCTCCGGCCAGAATTAAAAAGGCTATTTTGGGACATGTCAAAAGGAGTAGAGCTAGATTGGAAATGACTGCAAAGGTGATTAAATAGGTGAAAAGAATGAGAGCACTTCCTGAGTACTCGCTAAGGAGGGAAAAATTCCTAATCATTTTTAAATTGTACTTCATAATTAGCCAAGTCACAAAATGCCACGGCTGGGATTAAGAGATCTTCAACAAGGCAGAAATTGTTAGGGATTCTTGCTAGGACAGGAGTTGGAGGTTGGGGGACGGCCGACACCCTTTCAATTTGCGTAACAATTTAAGATCCCAGGTTTTATAAGCACATTCCTTTACAATAAAGCACACTTTGAAAGATGCTGTTGTTCTATTTTTGCTTTCTTCCCCTTTCAAAGGAAATGAAACACGGCAATGGAAATTCTTCTAGAGAAACAAAATCTCAAAACACAGCCACTGGAAACCGCTTATGAAGCTGCTAGAGATAATGGATATAGGATATTATATTTATATTACAACGATTCCAATGACAAGTGGTAAAGAGCAGGAAAATGCTGAAGTTTCATCTGAATGAGTTACTCCATGCTAAATAGTCTTAATTAGTACCACAGAAGTATCATGGAAACAGGTTAATTACCTGCAGAAATAAAACAATGAAATCACCCCTAACAATCACGCAACCAGTATATCAATGTATAATTTCTGCTGGAAAAGCAAACTTCCCAAATTAGAAGGCATTAAGGAAAGTCTGGGAGAAAAATAATACTATGTTTGAATAACTTACTGTTTATACTTTTATTCTTTGAGTATTTCTTGAGTACCTGTTATGCGTAACATTTTACTCACCAATAGGATGCAAAGTAAGGTAAAGCAAGAGTGTGCCCGCAATCTAAAGAAAAAAGCAAAGCATTTTCCCTCTCGTAGATCCCCTTTCTTCTCTAGCTCTCTGTGGGTGATTTCGTTTGGTCAAATATCTTGGATGAACTTTACGTGCAGGATGTCTCTGATGGTGACCTAGGAGCACTAGGCCCATGCACCCCTGGTTGTTCACACCGATGTCTAGGAGGGCTGCCAAGATAAGCATGTGCCAGTCACTCCCTCACCACCTTTTCCATCGTGCAGGTCATCAGTGGAGGACGCTGCTGTGACAGCGAATCAGATGGGTGAACAGGCCCAGAAGGGTTCCACTCTGGGCTTCTCGTTCTGCTCTCCTCTGTAAATCCTCAACTTGAACTTGGGTTCCATACGAGCACTCCAAGGGGACCACAGAGCAAGTGTGCAAGAAGGGGTACACAGGTGATAGGAATGCCTGGATATTTTACTAATTTTCCGTATTTTTCCTGTACTAGGGGTTGGACCCAGGACCTAGTACATGTTCAGCAATTAATTTATCAGTCCTATTTTAGTACATGCATGTGTGCTAGTGGGGCTTGGGCACTGAGCTATACCCCCAGTCCTTTTTTTATTTTTTATTTTGAGACAGGGTCTTGCTGAGTCACTAAGATGCCCAGGCTGAATTTGAACTTGTGATCCTTTTGCCTCAGTCTCCCAGAGTGCTGCAATTCCAGATGTGCACCACTATCCCTGACCTGTTTTAGTACATTTAATCGACTTCTTTTCTTGCCTTTGAACAGGAGGTCTGCGTTAGTCTGTCTTCTGCTGCTGTAACAGAATACCATAGACAGGATAATTTATAAAGAAAAAAATGTAACTCTGATGGTTCTGCAGGTTGGACATCCAAGATGAAGCTGCTGGTATCTACATGGCCCAGGTGCTGTGCCAGCCCATCCCGTGGAAGGCTGCGGACAGCAAAACACAGAGAGCCTGTGTCTGCAGCAAACGACTTCTGCAATGACAATCCAGGCACAAGTTAAGGACATTAATCATCCTGAGGACAAGGCCCAGGACCTTATCACCTTTTAAAGGTCTCCACTCCCAGTGCAGTCACAGAGACAATGACATTTCAATCTGCATTTGGAGGGAACCTTTCTTTTGGCTCTGGGCCCCACTTAGTCAATACCATAGATTAGGTGGCTTCGACAACAGACATTTGTTTCTTACAGTTCTCAGCTGAAGTCTGAGATCGGGGCGCCAGTGTGGCTGGGTCTGGGGAGGGCTCCTCCTGACTTACAGATGGCTGCCTGCTTGCTGTATCCTCACACGGGGGCCCAGAAGGCTCTGGTGCCTGGAGAATCTTCTCATAACAGCACCAATCCCTTCCTTGGGCTTCACCCTCAGAGCCCATGCAAACCTGGCTACACCCTGAGGTCTCGCCACCTATCAACACGTGGGTGCTAACTCTGGGTGCACATGCTGGGGAGAAATGGTCATCAACAGCCCCAGAGACGGAATGGCTGGTCCTGGAATGAACACTGTGAAAAGGAGGTTCGGGCTGTGTGCCTGCACGCTACATTGGTTTGGTCACATTTCTTTCCCCTCTCTTCCTCTGTTTAACTTTTATTGTGTTTATTCTTATTAGTCCATGTTTACAGTGCACAATGATTACACTGCTGGTGGGGAGCTGGTGCATGTACATAACACATCTAAATTAATTTTCATCCCCTTCCCTTCTCCTCCCTCCCCTCTCTCTCCATCTCTTGGTCCCCTGCCCATTTGCAAAAGCTTTATCTCCCTGTTTCTTATTATCTATCTTTACTTTGCTCTTATTTATTTATACTTTGGGTTTCTCATATAAGAGAAATCATATGATTTCTCTCATAAGCTTGTGCGTCTGATTTATTTCACTTGACATTTCGATCTTGAGACGCATCCATTTTCCTACAAATGACTCAAGTTAACCCTCCCTAGGGCAGAGTCCTGCTATGTGTCTTGAGTTGACCTGGGCATCAGCACGGGTTTCTGTGGCTGCTGTGACTTCTGCACAGCTTTCCTGGATGTGGAGGTCGCCATTACTTGGAGCCATGTCCCCTATGGGGACCCTCCCTGCTGGACACGACTTCTGCTTCTTGCCTGTGTGAACGCCACAGAGGAGAAGGTAATGATGCCCACATGACTTCTTACTTTTGCAGAAGGACTGGTTTTCTTTACACCAGGAGAAAGCCAACAAGGCATCTGCCCGGCAGTGCATGGAAAGACCTTGTAGAACAATGCATGGTGAGCTTCTCACAGCCTTCTGGCTTGAAACCCAAGGTTTGCTCCGTTGCATGGGACTTGATTTCCTCACTTGATAACTCCACTGACAAAGACATGGGAGACTGCATGCTCCATTTCACAACTTCCCTGTGCCATTTTAGAACTCTCACTCCCCCATAGTGGCACAGTTTTTGAATCCCAAGGGCACTGTTTGACGAAACCCTCTTCCCCCTCACAGGGCTTGGTGGAACAGCATACATTTTCCAAAGTACAAGTAACTGAAGCTCTTTATCTTTTTTAGTTTCCTATGTTTCAAAATACCTATCATACTCATAATTTTATATGTCAGATATAGTGTGCCACTCTACCTGTTTTGTTCTTAGGAATTTCATCATTTCTCAACTTTTTGAAAAATGTCAAGGAGTGTCACATGCATTCTGGGGCACAGCTTCTCACAAAAACATGCCTGCAAGACCACGGAGATCCAAAATGGGGGTCGCTTTGGTATAAATTGGCAACTGGGAAGAAGCAGAGGATTATCCTTCTCTTCACTAACAAAACAGGCATCCTAGGTTGCCCCTTCACAGTGATGTCTTAATGTTCCCTCATTTAATTATGTAAATCATCAAAGAGGACCGCTGTTTATGGTAATTTGCACGTGTGGGGGTCTGCTTCCCAAGGTAAGCCAATTTAAATCAAATTATAACTAAAGGAGATCTACCACTTGTTGACTTTGACAGACAGTCATTTATAACTCCATCAAATGGCTACTAAAGACTGCGGAAAAAGACTAAAGACTTCAAAATTGAGGTGAGTCAGTCGCGATCCCACTGTGAAAGGCATGGCTGAAAGGGATGCGGG